>JAQGBT010000854.1:0-40358 GCA_034698585.1 Disparrhopalites patrizii | reverse complement strand
ACAGAGGAGAGAGAGAAGAACGAGAGAGGAAGAGACAGCGGAGAGAGAAACAGACAGGAAGACAGAGAAGAGACAGAGAAGAGAGACAGAGGAGAGAGAGAAGAACGAGAGAGGAAGAGACAGCGGAGAGAGAAACAGACAGGAAGACAGAGAAGAGACAGAAAAGAGAGACAGAGGAGAGAGAGAAGAACGAGAGAGGAAGAGACAGAGGAGAGAGAAACAGACAGGACAACAGGGAAGAGACAGAGAAGAGAGACAGAGGAGAGAGACGGAGGAAGAGAGAGAGAGAGAGAGAGAGGAAAGGGTGGAAAGGGATGAAAAAGAAAGAGCAGAGAAAGGTAAAAGAGGCTTTGTTGTATCCGCTAAGTGTACAGTGAGTGCAAGGCCTCTCTCACCCTCCCCCTCTCCCTCCCTCACTCTTCCCTTTCAATGTTCTGATGAGAGGGAGGAAGGGAAAGAAAGGCCGAAAACGAGAAGCCCTCTTTTACTCAATTGAATGACAAGCTTAAGTAGACTGAAATCCTCTTGAGGTCTCACACTTGAATGTTGGGAGCGAAAACGAGAGAGAAAGAGAGAGACAAGAAAGGGAAAAAACTGATATTTCTTTGTAATCTCATCTTAAGCTCCGCTACTTCAACTCCTGCCTCCATCCATAACTCCTTGTAGTATGTGGGCAATATCCACCAAATTTATCATTGTGCCGGCCACATCTACACTTATACCCCAAGTATTTTCTACATGCACTTTCCCCTCTCCGCCTCGCAATTTTCTCGCGCCCCATTCAATCCATACGAGTACGGGGAAAATGGGAGAAGGAAAGGACAGTAAAAGCAAAAGCGGGACAGGGAAAGCTTATGCGGATAAAAATGAAGGAAACAGAGAGAGAGAGAGAGAATTCTATAAAATTCTTTTCTCTATACACTTTAGGCAGTGGAAAGTTTTTTTTTTCGGGACTTTCTGGGGCAATTCTGAGTCCTTTTGATGATTTTGCTTTCTTTTCTTTTCCCCCAGTTTTTTTTTTGTATTTCTCGCCAAGTGTATGTATAGATATCCTTTGGATTCTGGATCATTCTGCACCCTGGGAGAATTTCCAGATTTTTCTCCATCCCCTTCACTCGATTTTCACTACTGACTTTCTCCCAATTGAATTCCTCGTTTTCCCTGCCTTCCTCTAATTCCTGCCGGGTTTCTCCCTGTCTCTCAAAATTCTTGTAGGTTTGCCTTTTCATTTTCTGTATTTTCTATTAGGAGGATTTTGTCTTGATTTCCTCTTTTTTGTCTTTTTCGAATTTTTCTCTTTTTGTGTCGCCATGCTTGTCTTTTTCGAATTTTTCTTTTTTTGTGTCGCCTTTTTTATCTGTTTTGAATTTTTCTCTTTTTTTGTCGCCTTTTTCGAAGTTTTCTCTTCTTGTGTCGCCGTTTTGTCTTTTTCAAATTTCCCTCTTAATGTGTTGTCTTTTTTGGCTTTTTCAAATTTTGCTCTTCTTATATCGCCTTTTTTATCTTTTTCAAATTTTGTTCTTCTTATGTCGCCTTTTTTATCTTTTTTGAATTTTTCTCTTCTTGTGTCGCATTTTTCGAATTTTCCTCTTCTTGTCACTCTGTCGCCTTTTTTTCCAATTTCAGTCTCCGTAAATTTCACTTTTGCAACATGGTTTCTCGATTTTGTTCTCGTGACCGTCTCTTTTGGTACCTTTTCTCTGTCAGTGTCGGCCTTCTATTGCATTCTTATTCTCTTGACTTTCTCTCTGTAAGAATTCTATTACTACTGCCAATTTCTCCCTCTCTTGCGAAATTCTTTTTTATCTGGTCTATCTTATCTCTCTTGCTCTCGGAAGCCACTCTTGCCATGTACGTTTTTCTCTATATTTCTCTCTTCCTCGTATTTTTTTCGCCTTTAACTTTTCCGGCTCTCCTCTCCCCCTCACTCCCATTTCCCTTCATTCCTGTGTGACATTTCTAGGAAGTACAAAGTAGAGATTCTTGCTCTGATTCACATGTGTGTACGTAGTCTTTCCTCCATTTGGTCAACTTTTCCTAGACTTTGCCAGTGGATAGACACTGCATCAATTCCGGCTTTTGTCTCACCGGCCTCCTTCCCTTCTTCTGTGACCATGATCTACCCTCTTAAAGTATTCAAACGCCGACTTGAGTAAGTACCAGAAAGTCTGGGGCTTCCTCCAAAATTTTTAGAGGTCGGAAATTTTTTTTTTTCGGGGTGGAACTGGCTGCATATCATTTTCGTATCGAAAAGTTTTCCCCAAACTTTAAGTCGCCTCCTCACTCACGCGATTGGGATCCACGACAAGAGAATTTTGGAAGGTTGCAATAAATAATGTCATGCATGCTTTATTGCTCCTCCAATTGGTTAAACCCGCTTTTCCTAGATACTTGAGGATCCTTCGTTGGTCTTGGGGAGATTTGAAAAATGATTCTGTGCACGGACATCCGATGTGGCTGATGGAAAAATAATGAGATTTGGGTGCTCATCTTCTCTCAAAATCATTATTGCTGGGCTGAAAATAGAGTTTTAGGAGATTTTCCCCACCCCGTAAATCTCCATCTAGATTGAACTCTGCTGTAGGCATTCTTTGATGGGGAAAATGTATTTTAAAGTGTGAACGCTATCCAGGCATTAGTGAAATCCAGGTTGGCCTTCACCCTCCATTTCCAGAGTAATTCCTGAGTATTTTGTAAATAATTTGTAACTACGGGACAGCTAGCGGTCTTAGCTTAGATTTATGTATGGACAAAAGGGAAGCGTAGGAAGAATTGCTACAAACCCACGTTGATGGATAGGCATGAGTAATTCCGACTTTCACCAAGTTTTCCTTGTTTATATTAATTGCTAAGGGGAAAACAAGAATAGTAATGAGAAGCAATGTTGTGGTAATAAATTTCCGCCTTCATTTCCCTACAAGACAGTCAAGTTTCCCACAATTTCCTTAATCTCCTCAATCCGCATTGTGGGGGAACTTTCTTCCCGCTTCCAACATATGCAAGTATTCCCAAAAGTGCTCCCACCTGCCCCTCAACTGCCTCATCAGAGGCATTTGACCCACATATTTCCATGTAAATTGTGGGCTTTCTCCGTCTACTTCCTACCTGCTTCTCCTGTCTTCTTTATATTCACCATCTTTCGTTTCCTACCACAACTTTTGGGCTTCCATATTTTGTTTGTAATGTCTCTTTCACATTTTTTGTCTCATCCTTGCTTTCTTCGACATTTTTCTTGCGTCTCTCTCTCTTAAAGTTAACTTTATTTCCTCTATCTTGCTTTCTCTTACTTTACATTCTCCGTCACGTGCTTTCTCTTCAAAGATTTATTTTTCTCTAATTGCATTTTGCTTTCATTATCCGAAATGTTTTCAGTTTTTCGTTTCCCCTAAAGTTCTTTGCTGTCTCACTGTTTCTTTATTTTTCTTTGTTTGCTCTTTCCCTAATTGTTTGGCTTTCTTTGTCACAAATGCTTTCTGCTTTTTTGGTTCCTTTTTCTCTAATGTACTTCGCAGTTTTTCTTTTTTCTGCATTTTTTATCTTCTTTCTTAGATTTTTGTCTTCTATCTTTGTCTTCTGTCTCAATTCTCTGTCTTCTTTCTTAGTTTTGTGTCTTCTTTCTTTCCCCTTAATTTTCTTTCTTTTCCTAGATATGCTTCTTTTCACCTTAAATTAAATTTGTTTTAGCTGTTTTTTCCTTAATTATTTTTGTGGTTATACTCTACTTTCCTTTTTCTCATTTGCTTTGTTTTTTTCCATGGCTATAATCTTCCGAATTTTCCCTCATTCTGTTTGTGCTCAATCTTTATTTTTACTTTTCTTTGCTTAGATTTATCTTGCGTTTTTTGGTTTTGGTTTTCTTTTATTCATTTTATTTATTTGTGCTTTCTATTATTGACATTCTTTTAACGTTTCTCTTTATAGACAACAATAATTTACTTTTATTAGATTTATTTCTCTCTCCGTCTTTCGGTCCAGTTTTCTCCCATTCGTTACTATGATTTTGCTGTTCCATTTCATTGTATCTTGTTGTAGGTATCTACAAATACATGTATACTTATTTCGTCCGACTATCCGTCGTACTTTTTATTCTCCTGTGCCTTTTTTGTTAGTATTTCTCGTTAAACGTCATTGCCAATACATTGTATTCATTTGCATTTGTTTTGTTCGACTATGTATGTACATGTTCAGTTTAAAACGCTGCAAATTACTATTATATTTTGCGTTTAACATGGTGAGTGCCATTTCCTACAAATTTCTTTTCAATGATCTCCCAGTTCACTTTACTCGATTGCTTTCTCCCACATTTGGTTCGATTTCTCTTTCTCAGCTTCTTGTTGCTTTTTCCCTTCCTGCTACACTGCCTCCTTTCCTAGCTCTTTCTCCGTTCTTTTCGTTACCAGGACACTTTCACTTCCTTTCCATTACCTGGAAAAACTGCTTTCTCTTGCTTTCCATCATATCAGACTAAGTTTATCCTATCTCCGTCCCTTCGTGGAGGATCTTTTTTTTATTCTCGTGGGCGATCGTTGTCTGCTTAGCCTTGATCTATTTCCATTTGCTTTCAATATTGCTCCCATTTTATCTATTTACATTGTCTTCACCTTGCCTGTCGTTCATCGGATTCCCAACCTCTCACCCTTTTCTATTTTGTGTATCCAACTATGACATATACCTTATTCATTTTCTAGTCATCTCTGGTTATCAATTTCCCGGTAACCATGTTGCTATCATTTTGTTTTACTCCATATACTCATGTTTTTTTTGGCGGGATGAGCATCCCTGGGATATACAAAGGTATTTGGTACAGAAAATTCGCTCCGTCCTCTCCGTCCTTCCTAGTGTCTCTTCTTCTAAGTAATCTTGTCTGGTTGTCTCTTCCGACACAAAAAGCTCTTTCACCCTTTTCAACCCCCACATTTCTTTTGTATTTCCGTCGCCACAGAGCTTTGCGGAGATGCTGGAGGAATATTAGTGACGAGAAACGGCATTATAATGATTACCTTTTGTACACTTTGTAATATTCCACTGCCTGATTTTATCTACGACTTTGGACGTAGAAGAATAATGCTTTCAAAAGGAGGAAGGTCGACTTGAGGGAGAGGAGGAGAGAGAGAAAGAGAGGATTTATGAGGAAATGACATGTGCCTAATGCAATATTAGCAATCTCATTAATAATGCCGCCATAACAACGATCTACTTCCATCCGTGGGAGACAAGGGAATTGAGTGAAAGAAAAGAGTGTCTCCTGTCCCGGAATAGCAGAGAAGCTCTATCCCTCGCAAAGACCCATTCATAGTGTGTACACAAGGAGACAGGAGCACAAAAGCAAATCTTTGGTTTCACACAATGTGGAGAGTGGAACCGGAAAAATCTAAATTAATTCTTTATGAAAAAAAAAGTTTTTTTAATACCACAGGGATTCTCGTGGAAATTTGTGAAAATGAGGGCCGTGAGGACGGAACCGAAGGGGAATATATTGAGCTTGGTGGCATTTTTTCAATTAGGTCGCTCCCGGTCTAATCCATCTTTATTCACTAGAGCTTAAGGCAGAACTTATGGTCTCTCTCTTTATAAAAGGCCTAAAAAGCATGGCGTGGAATAATTTTCATCATCAACCGAAACTTTTCAGGGGTGTCCCTTCATACGCTTCCCAACAAATCCCTCTTTTTCTCATTCCCCAATTTTCATTTAATAACACAGTTTTTTTATGAGAAATTCTGTATTCACGGAATCCTTTTTGAAATCAATACATAAGGTAATTTGGAAGAAGAAGCTCCTAAGAAAATTGATATTTTCTACGCCGTAGATTCACACGTTCGCAAACTATTTGCCCCGACTTTTCCTGGGGAAAGTTAAAAATACATCGAATATCCAACATGAAAGGAGAGCTTTGATGGAGGAGGAGGAGACTAGTGCAGGGCCATTTTGAGTGCGGCGGGTGTCGTAATTTTTTTGCCAAACATTTTAATTACACGCCCCACACACTAATTGACGACAGCTGATTAATTATAGGTTTTGATCCCACTAGACGCTCCCCACAGGGTATATATGGCGGAGTGAGAGCACAAGTGGAAATGAGTCTCTCTGATTTCACTCCAGCTCTTCAGCCATTTTCTCTCTCTCCTTTCTCCCTTTTTCTCTTTCTCTCTCCTTTATTCCTTTTTCTCTCTCTTTCTCTCTCTTTCTCTCTCATTTCTCCCTTTTTCTCTCTCCTTCTCTCTATTCTTCCTTTTTCTATCTCTTTCTCCTTTATTCATTTTTTCTCTCTTTCTCTCTTATTTCTCCCTTTTTTCTATCGTTCTCTCTTATTTCTCCCTTTTTTCTCTCTTTCTCTCTTATTTCCTTTTTCTCTCTCTTTCTCTCTTATTTCTCCCTTTTTCTCTCTCTTTCTCTCGCTCTCTCCTACTCTCTCTCTTTCTCTCGCTCTCTCCTACTCTCTCTCTTTCTATTTCTCTCTCTGTCTCTCGATCTCTCTTTCTCTTTCGCTCTCTGTCTCTCGATCTACCTCTCTTTCTCTGTCGCTCTCTGTCTCTCGATCTCTCTCTTTCACTTTATCTCTCTTTCTATTTCGCTCTCTGACTCACTCTTTTTCTTCCTCTCATTTGATGTCTTTTTTTCCCTCGTGTGGTGTCACTTTTCTCTCTCATTTGATGTTTCTTTTTCTCGCTCGTTGGATGTCTCTTTTTCCCTCTCGTTTGATGTCTTTTTCTCTCTTGTTAGATCTCTCTGTTTTCTCAGGTTCGATCTCTCCCTATCTCTCTTCCGATCTCTCTCTCTTTCTCTCTATCTCCTTCTCACTCCTTCGATCTTTCTCTCTCTGTTTCTCTCTCTCGTACTACCTGTCTCTCTCTTTCTCTCTTTTTGAATCTCTCTTTCTCTCTCGTTCGATCTCTCTGTTTCTATTTCTCGTTCGATCTGTCTCTCTCTTCATCTATTTTTCAATCTCTGTCTTTCTTTCTTTTTCAATCTCACTCTTTCTATCTGCTTCGATCTCTCTCTTTCTCTGTCTTTCAATCTCTCTTTCTCTCGTACGATCTCTCTCTCTTTCTCTCGTACGATCTCTCTCTCTCCCTTTCGCTCTCGTTCGATCTCTCTTTCTTTCTCTTTCGTTCGATCTCATTCTTTCGCTCTCTTCTTCTCTCTCGCTCGATCTCTTTCTTTCTAATTCGATTTCATTCTTTCGCTCTCTCTTACCCTTTAGTTCAATCTCTTTCTCTTTTTCGTTCTATCTCTCTCTTTCTCGGTCTCGTTTGATGTCTCTCTTTCTCTCTCTTTCTTTCTCGATCTATCTCTTTTTCTCTCTCTTATCTTTCATTCTATGTTGCTCTCTAAATTGCTCTCTCAAAGTGTCCTCACGCTCCACATTGCACCGGATGTGGACCTAGCGTTGTACACAAGAGAAATGAAATGGAGAAAATGCCTAATTTTAAACTAATTCGATTTCCCTTGATTCTATATAAATGGGCCGTGTAGACTGTTGTTTCAATTTACAAATCTCATTTGATATCATAAAAACTCAAAAGCTCTATTTCTCCCACTCTCTTCCTCCCATCCTATACACTCGCTTCCTCGTATCCCCCCAATCATTTATATAATTTGGCTATGATGAAAATCTGTGTCTGCCACTTGACTACAAGAGGGAGAGAGTCAGAGAAATATATTGTGCTTCTTGTAACAAGCTTTGCTAAGTGGAGACAGTGCTACACAGAATGTGCCCTGGAGAGAGAGAAACAGATTAGGTATTAGGAAACGACAGGGAAAGTAAGGAAAATGTATCAATAACGAACGGCCGCAAAATGTGTGTCACAGATGTAGAACTGCGCCAGAAGAAGATTCCGTCGGGAATGGAGAAATCCATCAGTGAAGCGAGACAACAGGGAACACTTATATAATCAAAACACTGCAGTGACTGACATTGGTTAGAAAAACTATGAGCAGTGCGAGGGCAAGACAGAAAGAGGAAAATGGACGAAATAAAATAAAACAGAAACATAAAATTTAAGCGGAGAGAGCGGTGTGAAGAAGAAAGAGCTTTCAGCAGACACAAAAAGACAGCAAGCCAGAAGAATAAGAGAGAAATCGAAAGCAACAGGAAAGAAAGAAAGCAACTAAAAAGACCAAATAGATACAACGTGAGAACTAACGAGACAAAGCACAAAATCAAAAAGGAGAAAGCACGAGGAGAATTAAAGGGGAAGCAGAAGAGCAAAACAAGAGAAAGCATATCAGAAAAACAAGACAGAAAATCAATAACGGCAAAAGACAAATCAGAAGAGCAATAAACGAAAACAAGAGAAAGCAGAAGGGCATTAAACGAGAAATAATAACAAAAAAGAGAAAGCAAAAGATCAATACACCAAAAAGAAGAGAAAGCAAAAGATCAAAAGAGAGAAAGCAAAAGAGCAAAAAAGAGAGAGTAGAAGAAATGTAGAGAAAGCAGAATGGCAAAAAAATAGAAAGCTAAAAACAAAGTTACAGAAAAGACATGGGGAAACAGAAAATAGAATGAGACTGGAGAAAAAAAGAAAATTAGCAAACCCAGCACAACGAAGAGGGATGTCAGCAAAGGAAAACGGAAGGCGAGAAACAGACAGCAAAGATAATTGCCAACAGAAAGATGGATAGGAAATTAAAGAGAAAAGCGGGAAAAAGTGAGTCAAAAACGAAAACGTGAAAAAGAAATAGAAAGATAATAAAATGAAGAAACGCGTCATAGGAGAAAATGGATCATAAAGGAAAACAGTAATAAAGATGGACTGTTAGAGAAAGCAAAGGAAGAAAGAGACATCATGTGGCGGAAAAGCAGGGATCAAACATGTAATAAAGAGATGGGCTATGTAAAAGAAAAAGAGGAGAGAGATGAATTGAGATAGAAAATAGAAGAGAAAATGACGAGGAAGATCATAACGTGGTTGTTGTGACTGAACATAATACTTACGAGCCGTTGTATTACAAGTGGCACTATGATTTGACGGGTATTTGCTGTCTACCACCAGAGATTCACCCCCCGCTTTCCGCCCGGAAATTTCCACCACTGGTACTTTCCAAGGCACGAGTGTGAGCTGTTTGTGTAAGTGTGCAAAATCCATGTCGGAGTCCGGAGCTTAACTATTTTATCTATTTCTTCCCCTACCCTGCTAATGAATTTGAAAAGCTGAGCAAAACCCAGAAAATCCTACGTGTAATACTTTTTAATCAAAAAACGCCTGGCACAAGGCAAGTGAAAGAAAGCAGATGAAAAAACATAGACGGAGAAAGACAAGTCTTGACGGATCAAATTATAGACCTCATCTCTGCCATTCTCTGCGTCACGCCAATGAAGGAGAAAAACAAAAACAACATTTTCACGGCCCTTATTTTATGTCTTTTATGTCCCTCACATGCCACACTTACGTTTCTTTCCTCCTCTTGGAATAGTCTCTAGCATGCTTGAACTTCGCATCTTCGCGACGTGAGTGTAACTTCTTCACCGGGTAAATTGTGAATTAAAACGAAGATAGCACAAAGCAGGAAGACGTAGAAGGATAACAGAATATGTCATAAAAATGGAAACGAAAATGACACCAAGACGAAAGTGGTTCAAATAAAACAGTAAACTATAGGAGAGTCACAATGAGAGTGCATAGGATGCGTGCCAGTGCGGAAAAAACTGGGGTCCTATATTTTATAGGAACAGGAGAAACCTAAAAAAAATAAGTAAAAAATCAAAACGTCATCAATTTGACGTCAAAAAAACGTCATCAATTTGACAGAGAGTAGTAAAGAAAATTACAAAAAGGTAAAATATTAATCAAAAGGCTACACCAGAAATTCAGAATATTATAGGAATAATTAACGAGAAAAATGAAAAAACGGATAATAAGAGGAATCATGAGAGAAATAAAATCAAAAATCAAACTAGCGAAAAGTATATAAAAACCAATGAAAGTTAAAAATAGTAACTGAGTGAAAGGAAATTTGACGTTAGAAATTGAAGGAAAGTAAAATTTTAAAATAAAGAAAGAAAGGATAAAAGCAGAAAGGAGAAAAGCAGAGAAAGTTAAATTTAAGACATTTGAATAAAGTTAAATAAACAAAATTAAAGAAAGAAAGGTTAAAAGGAGAAAGTAAAATTTAAAAAGAAAGAAAAAAAGGTGAAAAGGAGATAGTCTGAGAAAGCAAAATTTAAAAAGAAAGAAAGAAAGAAAGGATGAAAGCAGAAAGTCAGAGAAAGTCAAATTTAAGAATAAAACAAGAAAGGTTAAAATTAGAAAGTCAGAGAAAGTAAAATTTAAAAAGAAAAAAGAAAGGTTAAAATTAGAAAGTCAGAGAAAGTAAAATTTAAAAAGAAAGAAAGAAATATTACAAAGAGAAAGTCAGAGAAAGTGAGATTTGAAAATAAAGAAAAACATATTACGAGGAGAAAGTTGGAGAAAGTAAAAATTAGAAAGAAAGATCTGCAGGAAAACTACAGCGAAAAAGAAACTCAAAAACGCAGAACAAAGTGAAAGTAAATGGAATCTTGAAAAAAGTAGAATAATTAGAATAGAATAATTAGAACATGAAAATGAAATGTCAGAAGATAAAGAGAAAGAAAGTGAAAATGGGAAGCACAAGAGAAACAAGAAATCATGAGAAAGAAAACCACTAAATAATGAGAGACAAACTAACAGGCGCAATGTAAGTAATAAGCTAGCAGACAACTAAAGAAGACAATAAAGGCTAAAAATGTGTGTGTGAATGTGAATGCTAGAGAGAAAGATCGGACAACTAAAACAATAAATGAAACACATTTGAAAAAACGCGGGGTCAAGAAAAAGCAGAGAAAACGTAGTCGACATAAAACTTTGCGAAAATTGTTGAAACAAAATTTTTAAAGGAAGCCAATGTATGTACATGGAAGAAGCTGATTGGTTGTAAATACTCGAGCAAATAAATAAATAAAAACTGAAGAGAAGATTGTGCTCGGCTATAAAAGGTTTAATAATAGTAATAATAAATCAATGTAGTGATTCCTCCTGAGCAGAAAATATTGCATCTGTACCAAGCAAAGGCCGCTCTGGCACGGGAGTTGCGTGTGTGGTCGGCTCCCTCAGAAATTGAAGTGAGTCAGCAGACACTCCGAATAAATTGTGGGTGGAAGCTCCTTCACATCGTGTGCACGTAATGAACTTTATTAAAGGAAATGCCAAGATGCGCTCCAGAAGGCTGTTTAAATAGTACAAGGTCAAAAAAATCCTTTGAATGGAGAGGGACGACGAAAGGAAATTGGGAACGTAAATTAGAGTTTTGGGGTTATGCGAGAAACGGGAGCGGTTTGCGGTATGACATATCAAATAGGTACGAGCGGGGGGAAATTCCATAAATTCATTTCAAAAGTTACGTTTGGAGGATGGAAGTAGATTAGAATCTCGTGGTGAAAGAAATGCAGTAGGAAATGTGATGGAGGAGAAGAAGAAATAAATGGTGGGTTGAGAATAATATAAAGATATGTTTGGACTTTTCACAGCGGATGTCCTTTGTTGCACGGCGTCGATATTGAATCTATGCGGGATTTCGGTGGACCGTTACCAAGCCATCACGGCCCCTTTTGATTACTCAGCACGTTCTACCCCGAGGAGGATGCTCACTGTCATTTTCGTCGTCTGGCTCGGCTCTGCCTGCGTCTCCCTCCCGCCCGTTCTCCTCATCGGCAACGAACACGTTTTGAATGGCGTCCCAACCTGCACGGTCTCTCAGAATTTTTGGTACGGCTCTTTCCTTCTAGCACCGTCGCTCGCTGTTTTTTAAGCGACCTCCCGGGATTATTCTCTTTTATTGGACCATTTCTCTTTATTTTGTTATCATCTTTCTCCTTATTCTTATCCTTGGCTCTATAATCTCATTTCTCTTTATCTTCTTATCTCTTTTCTCTATATTCTATTATCTCCTTTCTCCTTACTTTGTCTTTTGTCTTCATATTTTTATCTCCATTCTCTGTATTTTGCATCTCTTTTTTCTGTATTTTCTTATAATCTTTTTATTTCTGTCTTATCTCATTTCCATCTATTTTCTTATAATCTTTTCCTTTCTGTCATATCTCATTTCTCCCTATTTTCTTATGATCTTTCCCTTTCTGTCTTATCTCATTTCTCTTTGATTTCTTATCTTCTTTCCCTTTTTTCCTATCTCTTTCTCTTTTTTCTTATCTTCTTTCTCTTTATTTTCTTATTTTCTTTCCCTTTTTTCCTATCTCTTTCTCTTTTTTCTTATCTTCTTTCTCTTTTTTATCTTCTTTCTCTTTATTTTCCTATCTTCTTCCTCTTTATTCTCTTATCTTCTTTCTGTTATTTGTATTGCCGCTCGCTTCATTGTTTATGTCTTTCACCTTAATTTTCTTATCTTTTTTCTTTTCATATACGATTAGCGTGTCTGTGGCGAGCTCCCTCTGTTCCTTTTCCCTCTATTTCTCATTCTTTATCGTCTTTCTTATTCTTTGTCTTCCGCGTTCCGTTATCTCTTTGTTCAAATTTTCCCTCTCTTTCTATTTGATTCATGCTCACCCCCAATCTGTATCGCTCACCCTGAAACTGAAACAAATTCAATCTCAACTTTCTTTTGAATTTTTTCCGAATTTGTCCACGTATTACACTTTTTCACTGTAAATCGCTCTGCATCTCGTCTATCCAGTCATTTTTGTCTCTCTCTCCAAATCTTTTCCTTTCTTATCGCCTCTCGGAGTACGTTCAGCACTCATTTCGCTCAATCTCTAAGTTTTTTCGCAGTTGGAATTTTTCACACTCTTCTCTCCTTTATATTCACCCGGAAATGGATATTCTTCATTTGTCACTTTCTTTCATAAAGGATTTATCCTATACATTCACAATTATGTGTTTTCATTTTATCTCGACATCTATGTTACTCCTGAAACACATGTCTCCCTCTCCTTGTTTCTCGCTTTCTCCTCATTCATGCCAATGCATTTCCTCTAATTTGTCCCTCTTTCTCCTGTCTCTCTCTCCCTCACCCGATCCATTCTTGTTTGTGTTCCAACTTCGTCTCTCTTCCCCGTTATTCTTTTTTCGGGCCTTTTAATCTCTCTTCCGTGCTTCAACTCCATATTTGCCCTTCCTCCATTGACCTCCTCCTCTAGTGGTCTATCCCCCACTCTTTGAGGTTTGACTCACCCGCATTTATTCCTGATCTTGCTTTGATTCTCTCACTCTCTCTTGACTTTCTCCACACATTCATTCTCCTTGACTTGCTCCCATTTTTTTTTGTTCCTCTCACTTTCCCTTCAGTCCCCATCCTGCATCTCCTTTCAACTTCAAGTGTTACTTTTCCAAACAAGGCTTTCCCACTGTGTAAATACCTTGGGGTTCTTTAAACATCACGCCGGTTCCACATCAAATGAGGTTTTTTCCCCCTATAAAGGCGTGAATAGAGAAACAAGTAGAGAAAAGTGGAGAAAAAGTAGGGGGAAAAGTATAGGAAAAAATGAGAATATAGAGGCAGAAGAGGAATATGAAAGATGAAAATAAAAGATGTAGTTTGGAGAGAGAAAAATCCTGAGTTTGTGTATTTTTGTATGAATATGACAGGTATCAAATCTACGCCACCATGGCGTCCTTCTACATCCCCCTTTGTGTGATGGTGGTGGTGTACGCCAAGATCCTCCGAGTTGTGACGGACAAGAAGAAGGACATGAACTGGAAGAAAAAGGATTGTCCCGTGCCCACACACTACCAACAAAGGGCGTCGTCCCTGAGCACGACTTCGGGTCCGGATTCCAAGAAGACCCTGATTCAAATGTCACAGCTCCGGAATACGATTGTTGTGGCTTCGTCCAAAACCCCTGGGGCCTCCCCCAGCACCGTCACGACCAAACTCAGTCCAATGATGTCGAGGGGATCCGGGGAAGCCACAGGTGGTAATGGTGGTAATAGCTTTGAAGGCGGAGGAGGAGCTGGCCCTAACCACCCATATCACCACCAATACAATCCACCTCAAAAGAGGAAGGAATCCAGTCAAGCGGAGAAACAAGAGGAGGACCCAGACAAGGATAATTCCGAGGATGACGAGACAAATCAAAGGGCTCGACGCTCGCTCTTATCCAGCGTCTCCATTCCTGTGCCCAAAAGGCGGAAGAAAAGTAACTTTCTTTGGTTTTTTTTTATTTTTCATCTTTTTTTTTTTTTGTCTTTCCATTTTTCTCTGGGTGACTTCAAAAGGAGGAAGAAATTCAATTCTGAAATACGTACAGGACTGTGGTTACAAGGAAGGCATGACATACTTTGATATCCAATTTTATTTTTTTGAAAAAGGATATTAAAGCTACGGGATCAAATGTATCCGTAAATGGAACTTTTTTTTTCTTTGACCCAAAACGGAGTTATTCCTTCCCCTTCTTTTCCTTCTGGAAGTTCATACAGAAAGTTTTTTTTTTCCTCTGTCTATCCTAGCTGTCTTTTTATATGAACTGAACATTTTTTCCGCCGTTTCTTTCTCCCTCGTTTCTCTCACCAAGTTGGCTGCTGTATTATTTCCTTTTTACCCTCCCAGCGAGTTTTTTCGGGGGTAAACAAGTTTATTTCTTTGTCTCGTATTTGCCCAAAAGCTATTTCATCATCAACCGTACCAATTGCCTGATTTTCTTTGATAAACTTTCTCTTTCCTCTCTATTTGGGTTGAAGGACATATATTTCAGTTGATAAGTTTCCACTCGTTCGCTCCTTTTATGGGAATAAAAGTCCTACGGGGGAATCAAGTGTGTAAAAGTTGTGCGTACTAGCCAATGCAGGGAAATTACTAATCATTCCAATTTTTAATAACGATTTTATTCATTGAAACTTCTGCTGTCTCCGGGCAAAAATGACTAATTTTCTGGGTGAAAGCGCACTTCAGTGTCAAAGGGAATTTAAGGGAGAAAGTTTTCACAGATAAAAATAGAGAGGCACAGCAAAAATTGGGTAATTGCGACTTTGCAACGTACGAAACAAAACGAAATACGCTTGCTGGTTTTCAAAATTAAGGCACATTTTGCTACATTGGTTCAGCTCCAGTTTTGCTATTTAAGGTTAAGGTGTCATCTGATCGGAAGGAGAAAAAAAGTTCTTGTGCTTGGTTCCAATAAATTACTGCCTTCAACTTATACAGTCCAAACTAGTAAACGTATAAAAAAAAGATGTTTTAGTGCAGAAAGGTATTGAAAACAATCAAATAAACTTCTGAATTACAAGTAATTTTGACTGAGAAAACAAATTACATGGCAAATCAGTGAAACATTCTCAAAAACGCAATTTCTAAATTAGAATTTTCCGGAGAATCCAGGAAAAATTATTCCAGCTAACGCTTGCCTTGTTAAGGTTTATTAGTATCTAAAATCTAGTTTTATTAGTAACGGTCAACCATGAAAGAAAAGCTGGTCATATAGATCTGGCTAAACCGAGACTGTTCGAGAAAGACAATCGCATATCACTGTCATTTATGCATTTTTTGTGCATTAAAAAGTGCTCTCTATATTTTCCCGTGAAACATTTATTGCCTGAACTCATTCTATTTTGAATCTTTCCTCTCCCACGGGCAGATTTGACGTCTAATAATTTCCAAAAAAAAAGAAGTACCTATCAAGATTGAAACCTCAAATCCAAATTGTCCTCAATCCAAGCCAACTAAGAGTCGTGTTCAAAGCCTGCGTTCCATATAATTCCATTTCAAATGCCTATATTTACATGCATTTGTAAATATGTACAAAAACCGACGACAAAATCAAGTATGATTTTTCCCCACCACACATACGCATATCGCCGCATATGACAGCGTAAGCGATTATGATCAAGTTGACTGAAGGGCAATACATGATTTGTGTTTATGTACACCGCTCGAGCTAATCATATTTGATTCTTCACTCACGGTGCAAGGAATAAAAAACTCAACCGCTTATTATTTTTTCCAAGAATCCGAACCGCAAGGCCTCAAAGAAAGTCAGATGAAAGGCAGGAAGTTGGATAAAATCCGATTGTACCCTACGAATGCGTATTTATTTATTTCCTCATGATTTTCCCCTTGATGATTTCCAATTCTTTTCAGACTCGCCTCTCCTTTCATGTCGAAAGGTCTGGTGTTGTTTACCATTAAACCATCTTTATTGCGCCGAAACTGATGGCTTTCACTTGGCCCTCCCTCGGAAGGTCTTGCTATATTGCTTTTTCTGTGGGATTTTTTTTGTAATGAAGACGTCAACACAAAAAGAAAATACCTTTCTTGCCCCTTAAAATCGGAGGAAAAAAAAAGAATTGAAAATCCTTCCAAGATACGTAGATGGAATATCTGCTCTCCACACAATAAAATGTTTAGAGACGTTTTTCATCGGGGGACATGTTTGGAGAGCAAGAGAATGGAAAATTGAAAGGAGGAAATGTGTACAAACGAGACACCCTGTGTATATACGTATATTTCATACGGGTGGAGGCAAATGCTTTTTCCGAGGGAGAAATTTTGTGCGGCGGAAATCGAGAGTATAATAGAAAAAAGAGGTTTTATTACACAAACCAAAGGGTAGCGTTTTTTTATGAGAAAGCATTTCGGGTGATTTGAGGGATAAACAAAAAAAAGACGTAATTTGCTTTAGAGGACTTATTCCTTTTCCATCGGATCCCTTCTTTTTTCTTTGCTGGGACCTTACTCCCCTCCCCTTCGAATAAATAATACAGAGCCGAACGTGAGATGTGTGTGTATCAAATGAAAGACGGGAACATGGAAAAGGTTTCCTCCCAAAGTCTCCCTTTTCGCACATGCAGCCAACATTCTTTTGTAGTTTAAGAATTGCTCCCACTTTTTTCTCCTTTCTGCTTCTCCTGTATTATTTGTTTGACTTATTTCAATCTCCAGGGGGAGGGGAAACGTATCCTTCCTCCCGAAAAAAAAATCTATCGACTTCAAGGTAAAACGATCAGAGTTGCTCCAATTTCTTCCAAACAAAAAATACTGCCTTTGAATTCCTTGCTTTTATGGCTCATTTCCTTTTCTAATCCCTTCGTGTTCCACCCATTCTCCGTCAATTTCTCTCTTTCAAATCAATCGCAGTCGTACAGCAAGTGCAAGTAAATGGCGTTGGAATCAATTGTGAAAAATGAGGGATGGAAAGAGTGGAGTAATTGACGAACCAAAAAAGCAGTTGGAAAGAGATCAAATAGAAATAACAGAAAAAAGGTGCACAGATAAAGACGCACATTCCGAAATTAAAAACGAGACGTGAAATCCGGAAAGATAAAAATAAGAGAACGCTGAAAAAGATAATACGAGAGAGATTGTCGAATGAGAGAGGAAGGAAGGAATGTGAGTATTCACACAGACAAAAAGAGAGAGATCCGAGGATTATCCGAGAGAGAAAGTTGTCACAAACAGACGGTCGTCAGAGATAAAGTCCAGAACAAAAAATTCGACCGAGATAGTTCATAAAGAGAAAGTCGAGAAAGAAAGTTCAGAACGTTCAAATTTTATAGAGATAGTTCATAAAAAGAAAGTCGAGAGAGAAATTCCAGAACGACAAATTCGACAAAGGAATTTCTTAAAGAGAAAGTCCGGAACAACATATTTGATAGAGAAAGAGAAAGTCGAGAGAGAAAGTCCAGAACGATAAATTCGACAGAGAAAGTCGAGAGATAAAGAGCAGAGAAATAATGTTGATAGAGAGAGAGCGTACGGAAATAAAAGGCAGAGAGAAAGTCACCGAAAGGAGAAAGTCGGCAGCGATAGAAAGAGAAAGTTGAAACGGAAATATATATTCGTAAAATATTCATAGAGAGGAAAAATGATCGAAAAGAATTTTGCAAGGAGAAAGAATAGAAGAAATTTGGAAAGAGCGGTTGGAGAAAGAAAGTCCAGAAAAAAGTTCCCAGAGCGAAAGCTGAAAACCCCCAAAAAGTATGTATTAGAAAAATAGAATGAGCCCGAGTGTAAAAAATTAATCACATAATTTTAAAAAAATCGTAGCGCGTAAATCACACGTCGTAAACAATACAAGAGTCATAAAACTTGGGATTATAGAAAATTGTATGGATGAAAAAACAAAGTTCATAAAAAATCCCCCGGAATAACAATGTAAAGGGGTACGCGAAGAATTCGGCAAATCGTGTGTAGGATGTTGTAATTAAAAATTATACAGGGTGATGAGAAAAAACGGGAGCAATAAATTATCCAGGAGCGTAATAAAATCTCGTCGGAAACTCTAATGTATCACCCCCAATCTTGATTATTTTTTTCTTGCTCCTGTAAAAGAGAAAATAAATGTTCTTTTTTTTGTCTCCCCTAAAAATGAAGAAACAGCCCGCCACATGTGGTACAAATGAAGAATGAAAAAACAAGTATAAAGTTTTTTTTTTTTGTTCTTCTATTTTTTGCGCTAAACTTTTAATAAGTAAAAGAGAGGGAAATTGGCACAGTTTTTCATTCATTTATTATTATATGCTTTTCATCCCCCAACAAACGTCTGTGTGTGGGTAGACTTTTGGGGGGAGAAATGGTGTACGGATGGCTTGTCCTTGCTTATTGTCTGGAACAAAGGAAGTGAGAGCAAGAATAATGGACCATACTTTCCTTGTAATTTACAGGGCTTACATATTATGTATATATGTACTTACACAAGTATATAAATTAGATGTAATAAATACACATATGCATGGCTGGGGGATGATAATGGGAAAGCTGACGTAAACGTAACGGAGAAAGTTTAAGTCGCTTTTCTCTTTCTTTTGTTTCCTCATCCTCTCCGTCTACTTTTCGGCATCTTCCCACCCGTCGTGTCCCATTGCCGTGTGACAACTCTCAGGGAGATTTTTGGGAGGATTAAAGGAGCACAAAGCATCCACGACGCTGGGAATCATTATGAGCGCCTTCATCATCTGCTGGCTACCTTTCTTCGTCCTCGCACTCGTCCGACCAATCTTCCGTAAGTTTCCAACACTTTTTTAATACTTTTTATCATCACCCTACTTTCTCCAATCCCGGAGTTCTTCCTACCCTCGTTTTTTTTAGGGTTACACTATTTTCTCTGTCTTCAGTCCCATTTTTATGTTCACTTTCCTCCATACTATTTTCTCCAATTTTCTCCATTTTTACGATTTCCTCAATTCAATCCCTTGTTTCTTCGTCTTCTCCTTTCAATTTTCGTCAATTTAAACTTTCTCTTTTGAACTTTGGTACTCTTTCTTTTTTTATTCCTACGGATCATTTTTGTTATGTTCTTTTTCTTCCATCTTTCCTCATCTTAACGCCATCCTGTTTTTAATCTCTGTATTCTGGATGTGTACAACTTTCATTTACGTCCCATTCATTGATATTCTATACAATCTACCTATTGTCCTTGTATTTCTTTTTTGTCTCATTTCACCCATTCTCTTTTATATCCTGTTTCTTTCTCCATAGCTTCTGTTCTATTTCTTCGGTTTCTTTCTTCTCAAGTTTGTTTTGTATGGGTATATAATATTATTTTCCTACAGTTCTTATTTCTTCTTCATTTTTCTCTCCGCTAAATTCCCTGGAATACCTTTTGATACTTTCATTATCCTCCTTTTTGTGTACAGTGTACAAAAGTTTGTACAGAAAAGAAATCAAAAATAAAATACACGAGAGAATGATAGGGGAAGGGTTCGGATAGGGTTAACTCCAGCACAAGCTTTTTTTCAATATTTTATCTAGTTTATACAGGCTTGTGTGAGAATAAATGATTATGTACAATGTAGCATTAAGAGGGGACGGATATCACACTGGTTTCTCCATTTTAACAAACACCGAGGGTGTGACCTTGTTCGTGAACGATTTTAAGTTTTGCTTTAAATTGTGAAAAAACACGTCCACGAGTTATTTTTGTACTTTCAATGCGTTCCCCATCCTTTTCTGTTGTGGCCCTTAGCTTCGATTCTTGGATTTATATTCTTGGAGGAATTGTCCGGCAAATTTGCTCGGACAACTCTCATTACCTCATGATACACAGATGACATATTGTTTTCCGCACAAAACTAAGAAAAATGTAATTAAAAAGGCGATTAATTCGTAATAAGACGCTTAACTCTACCGCAAAAAGTTGTCGGAGCTTGTTATTCCGGGAAAAACAAGAGCACGTGCCGTTCCTTAATGAGAAATGTAGTTGTACATAATTACAACAAGTTCGAGACCACAAACAGGTCAAGATTTACCAAGAACCTCGAATTGGGCCAAAGTTAATGAGATATCCGCCGCCACTCTTGTCCTCCCAATATTTCTTCCGCTTTCCCCGAGTTATAAATAAAAGAAATATGATTATAATGCTACTACATAGCCATAATAATTCCAAGAGCATTTCCTTTCTTGGTGCCATGCAGCCGGTTATAATGTTGAACTTTCTCTTTACCTTTCCCCTTTTTTGCATTTCTTTTATGTATGTGAAGACGTGGACATTCCGGAATGGATCACGTCCCTCTTTAATTGGCTGGGCTACGCGAACTCAGCCTTAAACCCGGTGATTTACGCAACCCTGAACCGGGATTTCCGGAGGCCTTTCCGGGAGATCCTTTCCTTTCGTTGTGCGACCCTGGACTCGATGATGAGGAAGGAATTCTACCTCGAGCAATATGGGGAGGACACGGACAATTTGAGGAATAAAGCTTCCGTCACACTCATCTTCCTCGAGAATGGCAACATTTCCGAGCCTCTCCTTTAAAGATCCAGAGCCAAAAGGAGAGAAAGGGGGCTATAAGAGAGAAAGTGGGGGGAGGGTCGAGTATGGGGAATCTTATCATTATTGTTATTATACTACACATTCTCTTCCTCATGTTTCCCCAAAAATCTCCTGTCCCCCGTCCCCTTTGAAACACGCCTTCATTCCATATTATCATTATCATCATGAGTCTCAAGTGGCCAAAAAAAAAACAAAATAATGTCTCCCTCTAAAAATAATCACACTTCCTCCTCACTCACACAATGGTGTATAGCATGTCCTTGGATTTTATATGTCCTTATCGTCTAATTTAACGCATGAGCAACACCGTTGTTATGTGTGCATCATATGGCACAGCACCCAAATTAATTAAATGTGCAAAAATCTGTATAAATAATAGTTATAAGTGGGTGTACTACAGACAAAATAAATTCCTTCCTTTTCAACACACAACACAACATCATTTAATACCTTGTGTTGTGTTCTACGGGGTAATAATTACATAGTATACAATTCCTTTCTTTTTCCATGAACATTCCTTTGTTATTTTTTTGCCATAAGACGTGGACAAGACAACGAGCTTATATGTATATGTGAATGTAATTTGTACCTTTCCTCCCTCTCACACATGTTCTAAATGTAAAAATGACCTGTACTGTCAAATAATCTGTATTAAAAATACTCGGCCAAAATAAAGAGAAAGGATTATGCATGACACAATCACTTCAAATGTGGGGTAAAAACTAAGAATTGGGCATTTATTTCAGAACAAAATATTTACGATATAAGGAAGCATTTAAAATGTCCCTGCATCCTCCACATTTATGAATTGGACCGTATTTTATTAGTTCTCCAGGAAAACGTCCAAACTATTTTTCAAGACATGCCTGCCTCGTTATTTGAAGGCGTCTAAATGAATCTCTCCAATCAAATACTGGCAAAGTGTCTCAACCAAGTGAAAAGCAAGAAGCCATTTAGGAGCAAAAATAATTACAATGTAAACTCCACTGACATGTTGATGACAAATCATCACTATACGAAACCCTCTTTACTGGGAAGTACTTTAGCCATTTCAGAGAAAAAAGCCTCCATAGAAAAATAATTCCGTATTGTGTTTCGACTTATTCAGCGCATGGCACTTACTTAGTACATGGCAATTTGTCGATTGTGCACACTTGAACTCATCCATTCATAACACCCTTTACATGGCTCAATACCAGTACAGGTAAATGAATTGTAGAAGATAGCACTCTGGAGTGATAAGACCGATTAATCTTAATGAAATAATTGCTTCTAAAAAATACAGTGTCAAAGATTTGACAGATGAGAAGAATAGTCCAGTCCTTGAAAGTCCTAGAAAACAAAACAAATAAACATACTGCCCAAAACGGTTGTCAACACACTTCTTACAAAAGTTTAAATGGATACCAGTGGAAAAGAAAGATATTTTGCACCGTGCTTACCATCGTAAATTGATCGAACGGTGACAGTTGGACTGAAGTGCTGAGGATGAGTGTAATCAACACTAATCTTTGGATTACACATGGACAGACATAATGGACATTGTATTATTAGTATAACATACGCTACCACTCGTCTTGTGCCCTGCCATGTACCAATCCCATTTAAAAAGGTGAGGAATCTTTCGTCCATCTCAGTACCCGACTTTCCCTTGGACGAGCAAGTTCACCGACTCTTTACAGTCACAGCTGGAGACGGAAAGGAAAGAAGTCGTTATATTTTTACTGGTTTGTTCACTTCCAGTTACCCCCATTATTATTACGGGAGTATCAAACTTGGAAACATGAGAATTGCCGTACTTTCTCTCGTGTTGGCCTCAGTGCTCATGAGCAGTGTTGGCCAAAGTGTGAACGAATGTCGAAATGAGCCTCACCGACCACAACTGCATTGGAGCGTTCACAAGGGCTGGAATAACGACCCCAATGGGATGTTCTTCTACGAGGGCGAGTATCATCTCCATTATCAATTCCATCCCTACAGCACTCAGTGGGGTCCTATGCATTGGGGTCACGCCGTGAGCACTGACTTGGTCCATTGGACGGATCTTCCCATCTCCCTCTACCCCGACGAACTGGGCACCATTTTCAGTGGCTCGGCAGTAGTGGACTTTTCAAATACAACCGGATTGCAAAAGGTCGAAGGACCGGGCAACCATCCGATCGTGGCCATTTTCACTCACGCTGGACATCTTGGCCAAATTCAGAGCATAGCCTGGAGCTTGAATAAGGGGAGGAACTGGACAAAATACGAGCACAATCCAGTGCTGCCCAATCCCGGGATTCCGGATTTTAGGGATCCCAAGGTCTTCCGCTTTAATGATGAAAAGTGGGTCATGGTCCTGGCCGTGGAACACCGGATCCAATTTTTCGGGTCTCAAGACCTCAAATCCTGGGAGTATTTGAGTGAGTTTGGGGAGAAGCCGTCCCAAGGTCATCATGGTGGGGTGTGGGAATGCCCGGATTTGGTTCCCATTCAGTATCAAGGGACCACCTACTGGATCCTTTTGGTTAGCGTCGGTTCCGGCGGTCCCAACGGAGGCACGTCCACGCAGTATTTTGTGGGTAATTTCGATGGCAAAACTTATCATAGTGACCAATGGGACCCCTTATGGCTGGACTGGGGCTTGGACAACTACGGCGCCGTCTCCTTCTTCAATGACCCCAAGGGTCGCCAGATGATCATGGGATGGGCAAACAATAATATGTACTCCGGGGATTTCCCCACCAGGGCCGAAGGATTCAATGGGATCATGACATTGCCCAGGGTTCTGGAACTTGCCTCAATCGATGGAGATATCCGCCTAAGATCTTCCCTACCAGAAGAGTTCAGGGGCTTTTACAACCCGGACCAAAGTTATCAGTTGGAACAACTTCGACAAATCCCACCCAAAGGCGTCTGGAACGTGAGTGAGGAGCTCGGCTTCAGGAGTCCTTTGCAGGAGGTGGAATTGGCCTTCAATATCGCGGACATCCAAGGTGCTAGTAGCATCGCCATCTGCTTCCTCAATGCTCTCAAGGAAGAAGTTTGCACAGGCTATGATCACTGGGCTCCCGCTGACAAGGAGATTTTCTTGAATCGGGAACAATCGGGGAGAGTGGATACCCCGAATTTCCTCCGGAGGGCCGCGAGCAGGCGAGGGGATCGGAGGAATAATATCCTTACTTTCCGAATCGTTCTCGATAATTCTATGATCGAAGTTTTCGTGGACGGCGGACTCACCGTTCACACCGCGGCATTCTTCTCTGGGGCACCCTTGGACACAGTGGAAATAAGACATCACGGATCCGATGCCAGTCGACTCACGCTGATTAATGGGAGGGTACAAGGACTGAAGAGCATGTATGATTGCTAAGGTCAAGACCCGGAATGACATCGAGGGCGATAATATTCTGGAAATGCACGACAAAAAGAGCTCAAATGTACAACAAAAAAGGGATGAATGAAGAGGACAGCAGCAAAATCAGAATGCAACACGTGTATAGCATGCACAAATGCATTGAAGAAAGCAAAAAAGACGTGGATACCAAATAATACATCGGTAGATACATATTATGATTATAAAGGAGTTACATTTGTCAGCAATTCCTAGTTTTGTACTCTTACCAAATAAAAACATATTCAATGTAATGTCATTCAAATTCCAAAATAAAAGTTTTGTCTTTTAACTGGCGTGAATTTTAAAGGATGCAAACATTCTTACATTGCTTGAGTGGCTTTAAACATTTTTTCTGGGCAGATATCATCAATTATTTTCATTTGTATTGGTCATCGGAAGAGTGATATCCATGAAGGCCGTGTGGAGAAAGAGCAAAGAGAGAAACAGGAGAGAGATCAACGAGAGATATACCGTATGTTTCAAGGAAAACGCAACCAGCTTTACCGCTTATTTACAAAAACTTGTCTACAAAAAGGGCGTAGACATGATATCACTACATAGATTGCTGGAATGCTAAGAAGCCAAGCTTTCAGAATTAATGAGTATTTTTATTCAAAACCTTTCCATTTAAAAATTATGGGATATGGAACGCGTGGAAAAAATCACATGTTAAACATATGGGGCTAACAAATAAAAAAAATACCGTTAGGTATTATACATTTTTAATAGATATATTTGTAATAAATATCATAATAA
Organism: Disparrhopalites patrizii; assembly: GCA_034698585.1. Lineage (NCBI taxonomy): Eukaryota > Metazoa > Arthropoda > Collembola > Symphypleona > Sminthuridae > Disparrhopalites > Disparrhopalites patrizii. The sequence continues at coordinate 15,552 of JAQGBT010000854.1, read as the reverse complement.
ATATTCGAGCATGGGAAAATAACAGCATGAAGATTTTCGCATATTAACATACGACATGTTTCTGATTTGTTAACGCCCATATGGTAGCATGTGATTTTTTTTTTCACGCGTTTCACATGGCATAATTTTTAAATGGAAATGCTTTGAATAAAACTACTTATCAATTCTGAAAGCTTGGCATCTTAGCAGTCCAACAAGCTTGTGATCTCAACGCATTGTTGTAGAGAAGTTATAAGCAGTGGAGCCGGTTGCGCTTTCCGGGAAACATACGATATATAAAGGAAATTTCTTTATCCGTCCATTCATGCTTATGCTTAAGGCTTAACTCTAAGGAACCATTAAGATTAGACAGCGTATGTTTTATGATGTGGGTAAATTCGGACGATGGAAGATTTCAATTTTATTGCATTTATGTAAATTCTTTACTAAATATAGGTACAATGTAAAGAATCAACTACCGAGAAAAACAAACCAGTTTTTCAGTTTTCGAAAGCTATAAAAAAAGCAAAACCTTGCTGCATACTGAACCTTGCATTTAAGATAGCCGTTACTGACATACAGTAAAGCCGAACTTCATTTTGTTTCAAGATGTTTGTTTTTGCAACATTTTTCACTTTTTCCATAAAAGCATGACGAAAAACACATAACATTTAGTCAACTATAATTTCTGTCACGAGTACAAGCAATGCTGGGGCTAATTCCAAGTATTTAGCAGTACATTTTGAAGGGCCCAATGATTATAGCAGGCGACAAGTGGACGAAGATTGAAGAGGTGCAAAAGCATCATTATTCCTGACAATTCCTAGAAACACACTCAACTCCATATGATTGACATTATATAACCCACAGCACTTGTCCTTTGTCCTACCTTTCCATTTAAAAAGGTGAGGAATCAATTGCCCATTCAGTGCGCCGCTTTCACTTGACGAGGAAAGCTCACGGAATTGCTGCCGCAGCTGCCGATTTCGTTCCTAGAAAGCAGAAAAACAGGGAACAAAGACGTTATTACTATTATTTTTATTAGTTCATTCGCTTCCAGTTACCCCCATTATTGCGGGAGTATAAAACTTTGAAAAATGAGAATTGCCGTACTTTCTCTCGTGTTGGCCTCAGTGCTCATGAGCAGTGTTGGCCAAAGTGTGAAAGAGTGTCGAAATGAGCCTCACCGACCACAATTGCATTGGAGCGTTCACACGGGCTGGAATAACGACCCCAATGGGATGTTCTTCTACGAGGGCGAGTATCATCTCCATTATCAATTCCATCCCTACAGCACTCAGTGGGGTCCTATGCATTGGGGTCACGCCGTGAGCACTGACTTGGTCCATTGGACGGATCTTCCCATCTCCCTCTACCCCGACGAACTGGGCACCATTTTCAGTGGCTCGGCAGTAGTGGACTTTTCAAATACAACCGGATTGCAAAAGGTCGAAGGACCGGGCAACCATCCGATCGTGGCCATTTTCACTCACGCTGGACATCTTGGCCAAATTCAGAGCATAGCCTGGAGCTTGAATAAGGGGAGGAACTGGACAAAATACGAGCACAATCCAGTGCTGCCCAATCCCGGGATTCCGGATTTTAGGGATCCCAAGGTCTTCCGTTTTAATGATGAAACGTGGGTCATGGTCCTGGCCGTTAATCACAAAATCGAATTTTATGGGTCCCTGGATCTGAAACATTGGTCGTATTTGAGCCAATTCGGTGAAAACCCGCCTCAAGGTCATCATGGAAGTGTGTGGGAGTGTCCAGATTTTCTTCCGATTGAATTCCAAGGGAAAACCTATTGGATTCTTGTGGTCAGCGTCGGTTCCGGCGGTCCCAACGGAGGCACGACCATGCAGTACTTTGTGGGGGATTTCGACGGGGTTAAATTTCACTCGGATCAAATGGATCCCTTATGGCTGGACTGGGGCTTGGACAACTACGCCGCCGTCTCCTTCTTCAATGACCCCAAAGGTCGTCAGATGATCATGGGATGGGCCAACAACGGGATGTACTCCGGGGATTTCCCCACCAGGGCGGAAGGATTCAATGGGATCATGACATTGCCCAGGGTCCTGGAACTTACCTCTGTCAAGGGCAATATTCGTCTCAGATCAGCTCTCCCAGAAGAGTTGAGCGGCCTCTACAATCCGGAGGAACTCTATCAGCTGGAACAACTCCGGCAAATCCCACCCGGCGACGTTTGGAGAGTGAGTGAAGAGCTTGGGTTCAAGAGTCCTTAGTCCTTTGCAGGAAGTGGAGTTGGCCTTCAATATCGCGGACTTTTACGGCGTTAGTAGCATTGCCATCTGTTTCCTGAATGACCTCAGGGAGGAGGTCTGTACCGGGTACGACCACATAGCCGTCAACCACGAGATTTTCTTGAACCGGGAACAATCGGGGAGGGTGGATACCCCGAATTTTTTGCGGAGGGCCACGAGCAAGAGGGAGGATAGGAGCAATAATGTCATTACTTTCCGAATCGTCCTCGATAACTCTGTTATTGAAGTTTTTGTGGATGGCGGACTCATCGTTCACACTGCCGCATTCTTCTCTGGGGCACCATTGGACACTTTGGAAATCCGACATCACGGCTCCGGAAACAGTCGACTCAGCCTCATCAATGGGAAGGTCCAGGGACTGAAGAGCATGTACCAATGTTAAAGACAAGTTGTAACGGCATATACAAGAGAGTGCAATAAAATTCGTGTGAGTTCTAACAAAAAAAGGAAGAAAAGAATAAAGCACAAAATGAATGGAACAGAACGAGGAACACGCATGAAAGGGAAAGCCCATAAATTTTGGAATGAGTGAATGAGAAGGAAAAAAAATGGGTGGAAGTGAAAGGAAAAAAATCTTGTATTTTTAGCAATTACATTTATGTCCCATTCCCATTTTTTGTATGCACGTTAGCCAAAAGAAGTCATAAATGTAAGGACATCCATATAATTTGTAAATTATTACAGTTCCAAAATAAATTCCCCCCTTTTAACCTCCTTCAATTTTAAAGGAGTCATTCCCGCATTATTTTGTAAAGGACCATAAACATTTTTTTTGTGGTGGAGATTGTTAATTTTTTCATTTGTGTAGATGGTTATTTTGGCTTCATTGGAAGGAAATGTATACATACATTTTTTCATTGGCAGTACAGAGACCATACAAGGAGCACTCAAATTGGTTGTGTACAACAACGATAGAGATAGGAAGAGTGGGAGAGTTCGAAATGTTGAAACGGAGAGAAGAGGAAAGAGAGAATAAGCGAGAAAAATAGACGCCGGGAGAGACTGAAGAGAGAGAGCTAAAACATATAATAATAATAATAGTATCCGAGCAAGTAATGGCAATGCCAAGCATTACGAAAAAAAAAACATTCTCAACAACCATATTGGTGCTGGTGGTTGTAAACATGAGATAAAAAGCCCACAAAAATGCTCATCACCGGCATTGCTACTCAGGAAAGGCACGTGAAAAAGGCAATCCACGGTTGAAGAGATTCGAAAAGGCAACATGAGAGGAAAGGGAGAAAAAAACAGAGGAAGAGAGAGAGAGAGGAAACGCTCCCGTAAAAACTCGTGTGTGTGTGTATGGAATGCGAATCAAATTAGAATTTCCTAATCGTGTGTAGCAATCCAGTCTGAAGATGGAGAGAGGAGGAAAGCGAGCGAGAAGTAGAGACAACAGAGTTAAAGGGAGAGAGAGAGAAAGAAGAGAAAAAAGGTAAAGATGCGATGTAGGGAGCCAATCCTTGTGTAAGCGTAAATGAAGGTGTACACACGGTGGGAATGAGACGAGGAATCGTCAACCCGGGATTTGAAAGAATCCTCTTCCTCCTCCTCCGACATGGCAATTTCGTCTCTATTTGATTCACCACCCAGTGCACTTCTTCCCTCCTTAAAAAGTCCCAAACTCTTTCCTACACTTTCAATGACACTCACAAACGCTCACAAGTACTGCTCATCCCTGTCGTTTTTTTAGCTTTCGCCATATCTCTCTCTCTCTGAAACTTTCTTTGTCTCTCTCTCCTTTCTCTCTTTCTCCATGTCTCCCTGTTTTCTCTGTATTTGTCTCTACCTTCCAATATCTCTCAGTCTTCCTTTCTCTCCCTATTTTCCTTTCTCTATCTTCCTTTTTCTTTGCACCGTCATTTATCTCTATAATTTCCTTTCTCGATTTTCCTTTCTCTTTCTCTACCTAGCTTTCTCTTTCTTTATCTTTCTTTCTTTCTTTATCTTTCTTTCTTTCTACAATTTTCTGTCTTTCTCTATCTTTCTTTATCTCTATAATTTTCTGTCTTTCTCTATCTTTCTTTATCTCTATAATTTTCTGTCTTTCTCTATCTTTCTTTATCTCTATAATTTTCTGTCTTTCTCTATCTTCCTTTCTCTCTATAATTTGCTGTCTTTCTCTATCTTCCTTTCTCTTTCTCTATTTACCTTTCTCTTTCTCTATCTTTCTTTCTCTCTATAATTTCCTGTTTTTCTCTATCTTCCTTTCTCTCTATAGTTTCCTGTCCCTTTCTCTACCTTCTTTTTTATCTTCAATTTTCTCTGACTTTCTCGATCTTGTTTATCTTCAATTTTCTTTCTCTTTCTCTATCTTCATCTCTTATTTTCTCTCTGTTTTTTTCCTCCACCACAAAATCTCTTTTTATAAGGTTATCTTTCCTCCCTATCATTTATTGCTTTCACCTCATCCGTTTTTATTCTCTCTTCATCTTTATCTTCCCTCTCTACCACTCTTTCACCTCTTGTCCCTTCCTGTTAATGTCACTGTCTCTAAATCAGTTGCTCTCACCGTCTCTCCGTCCCATCCTCAGTCTCTGCTTTTACATCTCCATTTGCACATTTGTATTTCTCTGTGGTGTACCCACTTTCTCTTTTGATAAATCTCTTCCGATTTCTCTCTGTCAGTGTATCTGTATTTTACTTTCCTTATATATATTTCTCTTAGTTTCCTGGTCTCTCTCCTATCCATTCAATATTCTTCTCATTCCCGAGTCCTTTTTTCCCATTATCACTCTCTTTTGCACACTTTTCCTCTATTCCCTCTGGCTCGTGTTCATCCCATGGTGCTTCCCTACCTTGTCTCTTTTTGCTATATTTACGCTTTCTCCTCTGTACATAATTCCTTCCAAAATGTCTTTATTATTACTGGTCTCTCGTTTTTATCTTCTCCCAGTGCATATATGCCTCCTTATGTCATATCCTGGTACACACGTATGTAATGTCTCTTTCTCTCGTCTCCTTGCATGTCTTCTGCCTCTCCAACTGCTTGACTGTCTCGCGAAGATACAATCAACCGTATAACCTACAAATAGGAGATAGAAAATAAAAGTCAAAGAGAGACAAAAAATATCCGGAACCTTTTCTCTCTCTCTCTCTCTCTTCCTTTTTCTTACGTATACGTCCTCCTCAATGAGTGGTTCGCGCTGGGTTTTGAAGTACCTTTTTAGCCCTTCCTTATATGTCCTGTGTACAATTTGTGCCCTCCTATTTCCTTCCACCTTCCTATTTCCCCTTGAGGAGAGCGTTGAGATTTCTGAGAAAAGCCCCCGATTACGGAAGAGACAGGGGGGTAAATTCCATCAGGCCAAGCATTAGCCTCGTAAACAGAGAGATACAAAAAGGGGAACAAGAGAGGACAGGACAAGGGGGAGAAGAGAGAGAGAGAAAGATAGAAAAAGACCAAAACAGTTGGGTAGGTGGATAAAAACAAAAAAGGGAGGTAAAATGCCGACGTGGTTTGAGATACGAACTAAAAAGCCTGGAAAGAGGGAGGCAGGAAAACACGGGTTGGACTTTTGGGCAAATAGCCATAGGCATGTGAAAACACATGTGCTCACTTTTTTTTCCTGCACTACAACATTGACTCCTAAATCAACTTTTTCAGCTTCTTTTTTCTCTCTCTTTCTCTCTCTGCTTGCATATTTTTCAGTTGCACTCCTCACAACCCTGTCATATTCTTTCTATTACTTTCTATATCCACTTCATTTCCTCTTCAACTATTTTTTTGGTCCCTTTTACTAATCAAACCAGTGCGCTCACTCTTCCTCCGAACCCTGGATGTTTTTTTTTCTCGGTTACTCCCTCTATACTAAAATGAACTTCCAATACTGACGTTCTTGAAATTCTTTTCTCTCTCTCTCTCTGGTCCCTCCTTCATCTTCGGCCTAACAATCAAACTTTCATCTGCTACTTCACGTTTCTCCTACGTGAATGAACAAAGGAAAGAATCTACGGGGAAGGAGATGGAGGAAGAGGAGGAGGGAAAAAATGCAAAAATGAGAAAGGGAAAAGGAGGAGAAAAAGAGGATGATGATATGGAGAAAAAAAAAGGGAAATGAGAAGGAAGAGGGCGGAATTGCCAAAATGTCTTCAATTAATGGCATAGTGATATGGTAAACAAAGGGTTGCGTGTTCCTTTTCTATAAGGGAAATTCTCATGCATGAATTTACCCCTTCCTCCTCTTCATCAGTCTCCATCCATCCATCTCGCTTGGCGTTCATTTTTAACAAGGGAAAATGTGCAACAAATTAACCCAATTTTTTTGTAAACTTGGCCAAGTTAATTCCCCCCCCCCAAAGAAAACTGCCAACAGAAGGCAGGGAACTTGGGATTGGTAAAGGCAAGGATGGACGAGCAAAGGGAGATTCGAAGGACGAGAAGAAGACGGGAAGGGCTAAGAAAATAGTGGAAATTGGAGTGGAAATACGCCGGACAATGGAGAAAGACAAAGGGGGAAAAAGGAGAATAAAAGGAGAATAGAGAGAGAAAAATGAGAAATGGGTAAGATTCATGAAGAGAAAGAAAAGAGAGAAATAGAAGAGAAACTGTGAAAAGAGGTACGAAAAGGAAGGAAGGATGGAGTCATTCACCGTTTAATTCTTTTCACGTTTTCCCTCAAACTTTTTCCCCCGGAATCTTTTTTTTTTCTCCTCGAAACTCCCTCCGCAAGTGAAAATGAAGGAGGCAAACAATGTGCGGGAGAGACCTTTAGAGACCTTAAGAGATCGTTCTAGAGTGAAGAGCAGAAAAGTTTTGCAAATAATTAAATTTCCATTAAATTTTTCACCCTCGAACTTGACTTGAATTTCTTCTGTTGTGGCAATATTTATTTTTCAATTGGAGATTCTTTTCTCTCTCTAACTTCCTCCAAGTATCTATTCATTCACCGATTTTCTCGACGATTGCCACAAGCTGCGTGAGGAGGAATTTTTTTATCCTTCAAGTGTTCCCTTCTCCCGTGGCCTTTTTTTTTTTTACTTGGAAAACATGTGGATTGGCAAAGTATGTGTATAAAAAGGGGGTAAAGAGGGAGGGAGAAAAAATCCTTTTGACAAAAGTTTTTTGCAAGTATCTACATAATGGGAGAGAAAATGTGCTGTTGTGAAGGCATCAAATGATGCAGTTTCTCCTTCTTGTTGGACTCCCTTTTTTTCCTTTTTTTTTTAAACTTACCTTAGCTATTCGTTTGAAATGTAAAGTGAACTGTAGAATATAAGAGGACCTTGGGCCGTGCTTAGTAGACTGTCTTTTGTTAGAATATTTGTGAAAAGGAAAACATTGTGGGAGAAGACGACGGAGGAGGAGGAAAGAACATGAATTGTATTCATTGGCAAAAAACTTTTCCCTTCCCACAAGCTCGAAAAACATTAAAGAATTTTACGTAAAGAAAATCAAGTCAGAAATTCTCGGGTGACAATCATTACTTTTCTCCTTTCCCCCCTTCAAACTCTCTCCCTTTCTCCCCGGCTAAATCCTAAATCCTATAATTTTCTGCTAAAACTAAAATCATACAAGCGAAAAACTTGTACTTCTATGTGAGGTTACAGTTGAAGGGGAAAAATGGGAATAATTTGCGTAATCTCAAGTTTTTTTTCACGGAATTGTTGCTAGAAATGACGGAAGAGGAGAAATGTTAGGAGGAAATTATGTAGAATGGTGGTAGTTGAGAATGTAAAATGTAGCAAAAGTTAATACAATTCTTCTGTGCTGGAGGGTGAAGAGATCCACAAGATTCCATAAGACTATGCATGGAAATACATACGGACAGTTTCATTGTCAGGAGATGACATTGCGTTGGCAATTAGTGCTCAAGTTGGATGCCAAGGCTCCAATTTCCAATCTTAATGCTTGTCACAAATCTCATGTAATACATGCATTATACATACATATGTATGTACAATTCTTATATAACATTATTCTTTAAGCTTATACTTATACCGCTATTTGTGAATCAAGTTCACCCGGCCGGAACTCCTTCGTCGCTTCTTCAGCATCAAATAACGCATGCATGTGCCATTATGACATCTCATCTAATTCAACCCTTCATCATAAGTAGCTATGTATGTATGTAATGTGGGTTTTACTCTCCATTTTGGACACTTACCATTATGATGGTGCTTGTACCCTTTTAACAGTTTGGAGTTTGCACCCTTGAAAACGTGTTGTCTTGCCCTTTCACATTTGTTTCTGTGCAATTGCCCTTTGTCTTACCCGTTCTCTTTCCTTCCAGAGTATCCTTTCTGCCACGATGATGTCTATATATGTTTTTATTATTTAATTTCCCGTTTTTATTTTTGATACTTCTTTTTTTTTATTCGCTACTTTCTTTTCTTTCTCCCTCTCTCGCTGTATTATTTCCTTCTCCTAATTTCATTTTCTTCTTGCTTTCCACTTTAACCTTGTTCTTCTGGGTACTTTTTTCAGTAATTTCGTTTTGTTCGCTTTTCAATTTTCTTTCGAGTCTCCCAAAGGAATTCTTCCTTAATTGTACATAATCTTTATTGTCTTTTTCTATTTTTTTCTTCCTCTTCTTTTATCTTTCTCTCTTTTCTTGTTCCAATTGACTTGCCTCGCTTTCTCTTTCCTGCTGCTGAACAGGAATAACCAGGACTTTGTTCGATTCGTTGGCTCTTTTCTTCTTCCTTTTTTGTATCGCTTTCTCCCATTTTTCTTTCTCTATTCTTACTTTCTTTTTTGTATCGCTTTCTCCCATTTTTCTTTCTCTATTCTTACTTTCTTTTTCTATTCTTACTTTTTTTTTCTATTCTTACTTTCTTTTGCTATTCTTATTTTCTTTTTCTATTCTTATTTTCTTTTTCTATTCTTATTTTCTTTGTCTATTCTTATTTATTTTATTTATCTATTCTTATATTTCCTTTATTCTTATTTATTTTATTTATCTATTTTTATATTTTCTTTATTCTTATTTATTTTCTTTGTCTATTCTTATTTTTTTTCTTTCAAATTTTCTCAATTTCATTTCTCCACCTGTCCTCTCTTTTACGGCTTTTTCTTTCTTGGCTTTGTTTTTATCTTCTTTCTGCTTTTTCCTTGCCTTACCCATTTTTTCTGTTGCCTTTCTACTTGCTGTCCCGTTTCGCCTTTCTTCCTTTTCCGTTCTTTTTCTCTCTAGTTTATCCATTTTAATTTTTTCTCCTGCTTTCTCTCTCGCTTCTCCTTTTTGTCCTATCCGTTTTCCTTTTTTGATCTTCTTTTCCGTTTTTTCACACTAATCAATCCTGTTATATCTCTGTTCTTCTTTATATCTTCTCTTGTTATCGGACTCCTTTTACATTTTTCTATTTCCCATCTCGTACCATTCTCTATTTTCTTCATTCATTTCTTTTTATTATTCTGTCTTTCCTTTGTGAACTGCCCATCAATCAGCAGTTTTTGTACTACTAACAGTATTTCCAACAGCATTTCAGACGTTAATTTTCCCGGTTGCCCTTTCTTCAGCCAAATCCTTTCACCCGATTTTGCTTTCAATCGAGGGATTTTTTCTCCATTGTTCTTACCAATTTTTTATTCCTTTTATGTTTCCCCATTACTTTTAAGCCTCGCTCAGCACCGATTTCTCCGGCGTCTTAAGGGACCATTTATATCACTTCCAGCGTACTAGATCCAATCTTATTCATGCGACCGTGTCACCCTACAAGTTTGTGTTTGTGTGTGAATACATGACAATTGTCTATCCGAGTGCCTTTTGTCCTCCAAATTCCCTTTGCTTCTGTCTTCGCATGCATATCTTCCTGCATTTCCGGTTTGTAATCACTGTTAGCCCCTTTCCCATGTAGTAGCAATTCTTCTTTAGTGTTCATCAAAATTGAATTTCCTTTCTGTTATTACGTGACCTTCTCCCGGTTTTATCTCGTCCCTTCCTTGCATCTCTGTCACAGTGGCATACATTCCGTCTTATTTCCCAGCACTTTTCCGTTCAAAACTTTTGAATACTATCCGTAACTTCAAACTCAAAATTCCAGGATACATCAAAGGAAAAGGAACTTTTTAAAAAACTCAGTACTTACAAAGAATTTGTTGAAAAATCCCAAATCGTGGGACGGAAATATAGAATCCAGTTAAAGAATACTTGAAGCTGGCAAGTGAACATTAAAAAGAGCCACACATACACGAATATTTCTAGGAAAAAATGGAAAGTACAAAGGAAAATCATGCAAATTCAGTGAGTTCTCTCTTTCCATCCCAAACGAGTTGGATAACTCACAAGAAGTTGCGGAATTTCGGGACAGCTGTCAGCGCCTGGTTCCCCTTCTCAAGTTCCAGTGGTCGGGGGCCAAAAAACATGGGCCTCGTGTGCTTTGAACAAATATACACACCCGTTCCTCCAGAGGAAAAAGAATATTTCATTTATGCTCTTTATCATGGAAATATCCATATTTGCTCCATGCATATGAGAATGTTTGACTTTTCTACGTTTTTTAGTAGGGACCAGAGAACACACATCTTGGGGATATTCTTGGACGGGTAGGACGAAGTAGATACTATAGCGATGTAAGTCCAAATAAAAAAGGGACTTCCTGTCCATAATACATACAAGGGGGAAAATCCTCATAAAATAATAAAACAAATCAAAAGTGCCTTCGTTTCTCCTTTCCAGCGTCCAATGCTGGAGACCATCCCAATTATTATTACGACGCCCAACCACCATCATTCCTCCCTCCTTATTACTCTGTCTTTGGCTTCCGCAAGAACGACCCCAATTGTTATTATTAAGAGCACCACAATAATTCAAAGTCAAGGAGTTCATCATGTGGATGTATTATACTCACGTAAACCTCCGACCTTTTAATGTCCCTTTGAACATGGAAAGATAACACAGACAAAGATAGGGGGATAACAAAAGAGAGAAAAATTGAAGAAATACACATTACATTGGATAAATATGTACGGGGGAAAATTATTACAAATGGAGAGAGGCAAAAGAGACCAGGACAGTGCAAAAAAACACAGAATTTCTAAGGAAAGATGCGAAATAGAACGAGAGAAATAGGACAACGAGACTGAAACAAAAAGTGCGAAAGCAAGAAGGAAAAGACAGCAAGCACGATATTGGACAATAACAAAATAACAAAATGAATATGAAGAAAAGGAAGAAAAACGGGAAAATGAATAATAAGGCAAACGGGAAAAAAGCAGGAGGGGGAGAAAGAGTGCGAGGAAAAGTAAAGAGACAGGAAGGGGCAAAAGGGAGAGAAAACAAAAGAGCAAACCAGAAAGAGAAAAATAAAGACAAGAAAAAAAGGATTGAGGGAAATAAAGAGAGAGAAAAAGTAAAGAAGAAAGAGAAGAATAAAGACAAGAACGTAGGACTAAGAGAAATAAGGAGAGATAAAGAGGAAAGTAAAAAGAGGAAAAAAAACCGAGGGAAATAAAGAGACATAAAGAGGAAAGTAGAAAGAGGAAAAAAAACCGAGGGAAATAAAGAGACATAAAGAGGAAAGTAGAAAGAGGAAAATAAAGAGACATAAAGAGGAAAGTAGAAAGAGGAAAATAAAGAGACATAAAGAGGAAAGTAGAAAGAGGAAAATAAAGAGAAAAAGGAACTGAGGAAATTAAAGAGAGACAAAGAGGAAAAAAGAACTGAGTAAATTAAAGAGAGAAGAAGAGAAAAGTAGAAATAGAAAAATAAAGAGGAAAAAAGGACTGCGGGAAATCAAGAGAGACAAAGAGGAAAGTAGAAAGAGAAAAATAAAGAGGGTGAAAGAGGAAAGGAGAAAGAGAAAAATAAAGTGGGTGAAAGAGGAAAGGATAAAGAAAAAATTAGACAGTGAAAAAGGACAGGGAGATAAAGGGGGAGCAAGAAGAAACGGAAAATAAAGAGAGATGTTAAATGGAAAGAGGAAAGTCGGTGGAAGAAAGCAACGGGGAATGGCCCCAAACGAGTATAAGAGTGAGAATGAAACAGGAGAGCGAGACATGGTGAGAGAAAAACAGAGAAAGAGAAACAAAGAGTAACGGAGAGTAAGAGAGAGACTATACTGAAGGAGTTCATAAAAAAGGCGATGGAGTCATGATCTTTCCCTTTTGCATAACCACAGTCACAGTTCACCGTCTGTGTTTATGTGTAGGGAGATTTTTGTACGTCAGAAATGGAATGAAGTAGATCGTCAGTTTTTCCTTCTCCCCCGTTCTTTGTTTGGCTTTCCCGAACCCTTTTAACCTTCCTCACCCCCTACGGATGTACGGAGCGAAATGCGTAAACAATTCCTAAACCCAAGATTGTCTATACGAGATTCTTTCCAGACGACGGTGATGTCTTTTCCTTGTAGTCAATGAAGGGTTTCAAAGCCCGGTAAAAAAAAAACTCTCATAGATTATGACGAGACACAGTCGTACAGAATTGTGACACCCGCCGATTCTCCGCTTCCTGGGGGTTTCTTTGAGACTTTAAACCAGGGAACATTTCAAGGGAAATTAGAACTGTGGGCAAGGAATCAACTTTGGCTATTTCCTGGTTGAAAATATTTAAGTAATCTTTTAAGTAAGCGTAAAAATAATGGATTTGAATTACGCACTTAAACGGATTTAAAAAATGGTTCAACAACAGAACATTTTAAATCCAAGGCGCCTTGGATTTAATTTAACCCACAAAATTGGACATTTTGTGGGTTTCCCTGATCCATATTTGTGTGGGAGGACAGAGCGTTAATCTGGACCCTCCGTACTCCTCCGTCACTAAATAGGAAAACATGCTCTTGCATTTAAACACTGATAAAAAAAAATGGCGAAAGCTCCATGGCGTATATATTAAGCTCTCCTTTAAAAGTCCACCACATAAATAATAATTGAATGTGCTTTGGAGATTTTATGAGTAAGCGACAGAGAGACAGAGAGATAGAGAGAGAGAGAGAGAGAGAGAGAGACATGTTGATGAGCGTGTGTGACAAGAGAGACGAAGGAGAAGAGACTTTTATAGAGCGTGTGTATGCGAAGGGTGATTCATCTCCAGATTATCACGAAGCTGGGTCAAATTTCATCAACAACAAGCCCTCCATGGCCTTAAACAAACTCCACGCTCGCTTCTAGTACATTTCCCTTTTATGTATGTTCTTATAACGTACATAAGCGTATCTATACGTATATACATACTGCGCCACACCAATATATTCCATTCGATTACATGGCCCCTTATCTCATTCACTTCTCCGAGGAAATGTCCTGTACACTTACATATGTAAGCAAAACAAATGGAGGAGCAACACTTGTCATGTTCAGACGAGGGAAAATACGTTCTTTATGATCCATATGTTCTATTTAAATTGGCAAGAAAAAAGTGTATCTTTTTGGGAATCTTCCTCGTCTTGACATTTTATCTCTCGGATTCTTTTGCTCTTGCATTCTTCTTTCTTATATGCTCTCTTTTTCGTACTGAATCTCTCTCCTTATTTCATTGTGACTCTCTTTTTTTATTGTCCCGTCTCTCTTTCTCATTTTATATTTTTTATCTCTTTTTCCGACCTAGCTCTCTCTATTTTTGTCGTCTCTCTTCTTTAGTTTTACGTCTCTCTCTCTTTCTCATTTTATATTTTTTATCTTTTTTCGGCCTCTCTCTCTCTATTTTTGTCGTCTTCCTCCCTTTAGCTTTACGTCTCTCTCGCTTTCTCATTTAAAATTTTTTAGCCTCGTTTTTTCGGCCTCTCTCTCTCTCTTTAGCTATACATCTCTCTCTTTCTCATTTTATCTATATTTTTTCCATCTGCCTCCTCGTACGTTTTATTTTTCTCCTCTTTCCTCTTTGTCTTTCTTTATTTATCTCCTCTTTCCTCTTTACGTTTCTTTATTTTTCTCCCCTTTCCTCTTTATCTTTCTTTATTTTTCTCCTCTTTCCTCGTTATCTTTCTTTATTTTTCTCCTCTTTCCTCTTTATCTTTCTTTATTTTTCTCCTCTTTCCTCTTTATCCTTCTTTATTTTTCTCCTCTTTCCTCGTTATCTTTCTTTATTTTTATCTTTTTTTCTCCGTTTCTTTATTTCTCTCTTCTTTTCTCTTTATGATTAACTTTATTACCTTCGCTCTCTTCTCTTTCTTTTGGACTCTCTCGCTTGCAGTCTCTTTCCCTTTTGTTCCGGCTCTCTCTTTATAATTCTTGCCTCTTTTAAGCTTTCTCTCTCTTTCTGGCTTTCAGACACTTCCTATGTTGCCCTCTCTGACTTGCTGACCATCTCCTTATTTTTATTTTTAGTTCTAATTTCCCTCTGGCTTTCTCGTTCTCCCTTTGCTCTTCTTTGTTTCCCCTTTTTATGCTCTCTCTCTCTCTGTTGCTTCCTCTTTATTCCGTACTTTCACTCCCTTTTTTCTTGCTCCACCTCTTTTTCTCTGACTGTCTCTCTATGGCAGTCTCTAATTCTCAGTCTTTGTGTTTTTCACTCACTCTCCATTCACTTTTTTTCATCCTCTCTTCCTGGCACAATCTCTCCGTTTCCATTCCGGTCTCCGGCATGTACTTTCTTTCCAACTCCTTCCATCTCTCTCCTGTGGGCTCACTTTGGCACGTCTCGCACTTTATTTGGATGGAGTTAAAGCAGGTAAGTAAGCGTAGCGGATCGGGGATTCCATGTTTTTTTCATGGGCACACTTATTTTTTGGACACAATCCCTCCTCCGCCTTTGTCCTGACTTATTCACCTCCTCCTGTCTTTTTCCTTGGTGTCTCCCTCCCCTATTTGCCTGAGCACGTACTCCGCTTTAACCCATACAAAAAAAACTTGACTCCACTTTCTATAAATTGACTCCTGGATTGACTCGCTGTTAATTTGGAATCTATCTGCCTTTAGGTATAAAAATGCTAACAAACTCTTTCTCTCATTTTTGTATATTACATATTCTTTCCACTTCATGTCTCTTCCTGTTCAGGTCGGTCCTTACGTCCTCCCACAAGCGGGGAAAAGGACAGCGAAGAATTCTCCCCTTCTTATCAGTCTCTCAATTTACCTTTGCTCCGACCGGAGCCACAGCCTTTGGCCACCTGGCACTTTCTCTTGTTCAAAGACGACCGTATGAACATATGTACAGATATCCCGTCCTCATCATCTTCTTTATCCCCATCATCATCATCAAACATAACTGCCTCTACAAGTTTCCTCGCAATCTTCTTACATACCTTCATTCACTAAAAGCGAGAGCGTCGGAAATATGTGGGGGAGAGAGAGACTTTTTTTCGGTGAGCGGAATGACAGAGAAAGAGTGAGAGGCAGAGAGAGAGACAGAGAGAGAGACAGAGAGAGAGACAGAGAGAGAGACAGAGAGAGAGACAGAGAGAGAAG
>JAQGBT010000853.1:0-40369 GCA_034698585.1 Disparrhopalites patrizii | reverse complement strand
AGAGAGAGAAAGAGACAGAGACAGAGAAAGAGATAAAATGAGAGAAAGAGAGAGAGAGAAAGAGATAAAATGAGAGAAAGAGAGAGAGAGAAAGAGATAAAATGAGAGAAAGAGAGAGAGAGAGAAAGAGATAGAATGAGAGAAAAAAAGAAAGAATGAAAGAGAGAGAATGAAAGAGAGAAAGAGAGAGAATGAAAGAGAAAAGGAGAGCGAGAAAGAGAAGCAGAGAGAGAATGTGAGAGAGAACGAAAGAGAGAGAGAGAGAGAGGGAGAGAGAAAGACCGAAAGTGAAAAGACAGGGAAAAACACTTTGTGAAGAGCATGTTTTATACAAATGATGGAATAGATCTCCTCGCAGTTTTTGACGCGTGTATACGTATCTGTCTGTTAGTCTGTCCCTTTAATTCCCTCCGTGTCCTTGTGGCGTTTTGTCCTCTTGTTCATCCTCCTCCTCCTATTCTTCTTCTCCCCCTTGTCCATCATGTCTATTGTTGTCTTCTCCAGCTTGTTACAGTGGCAGGCCGTGTTGATTCCGTACTGAAGAGGTGGTTATACAAAAGTATTTTTTGTACTCAACTGGAACACGAAAGGAACAAAGTATGAAAGCAACAGCTAGAGAGAGAGAGAGTGGGAGCGAAATGTAGATTTTTTAGAAAACGAGAGACATCAAATATCTGCAGGAAGATATAGAGAAATCGTACAACGTGACGTCGTGATGAAAAGAGCGGAGACAAACCGAAGGGGAAATATTGTAGAATTAGGATCTAACAGAGACTGAAAAACAAGTAAATAACTATATAGAAATAGATGAAGGGGGAAGGGGATGGTATGAGAGAATAAGGAACCTCAATTAAACTCAACCTAAAATGAACCTCAAAGGTACCTCAAAGCCTCAAAGGAACCTCAAAGGAGCAGCAAGAGAAATACAAAATAAAGAGTAGAAAGAGGCAGGAAGAAGGATACACAAAGAGACGACCTGAGAAGTATAAAAAGAGAGAAAAAAGGGGCAACATGAGGGATGGAATAGCAAATGCAAAAAGAAGTTGCACGAAGTACTGCAAAATGTATAAAAACTATTTGCAGGTGTATTAAAAAGGAAGTTTAGACAGAGACAGAATGGATAAAAACAGGAGTGGAAACATAAAGAGATATATTTAATATTACTTATATAATAATATATTTAATAAGTGTAACCAAAGAAAGCAAAGGGAGGAAGGAGGAGAGCGCAATAAAAAATAGAGAGAGAGACCGGCAAAGAAGAAATAAGTGTAAATGGGAGAAAAAAATCAGAAAGTGATTGTCGAAGATGGGGAAAGAAATACAGAGATAGAGACGAGGAAGAAAAAAATAATTTAGAAAGAAGGGGGACAGAAAAAGTAGTGGTGAAAGAGAAAAAATAAGGAGAGCGAGAAAAGTAAATAAGAGCAAAAGAAAAAGGGAAACGAGAAAAGTAAATCAGAGCAAAAGAAAAAGGAGAGCGAAAAAAGTAAATAAGAGAAAGAGAAAAAAGGAGAACGAGAAATAAAAAAAGAAGACAAAAGAAAAAGAAATTTAGAGGCGAGAAAGAGAATGAAAGGACAAATAGAACATGAGAGAGAGGCAAGCAGTTGTCAAGTAGAGAAAGCAAAAATTGAATAAAAGAAAGAGACATCAGGAACGATAACAATATTTTTCTACAAAAGAGGATAAATCGGGTGAAACGGGGTAGAAGTTATTATGGAAAGATACAACAAATTAAAGAGTATAAGATTATGAAGGAATCAAAAAAGGAGGTCATTGGAAGACCAAAATGAGAAATCAGGAAAAAAAAGAAAAGGAGAAAAAGAGACGAATGTGGGGATGAGAATCGAAAAATAATAGAAAGGGATTGAGGGAAAGAGGAAATAATGACTTGTGTAAGCATCATGGATTCAAGAAAAAGATTGACAGCCTGTACAAATCAATAGGAACAATGAGATTTGTTCCCAAGATAGGTGACACCCCCTTCAAATGTATTATATTATGGTCCCTTGAATTGAATGAGGGAATGTAAAGAAAAATTCTCCCCCTCCCGGACGTATCCATAAAATAAGGTTGTAACTACACACAAAATGTATTTCATTCCGTAATATAATAAAATCTAATTAAAAGTACCTCAATGGAATGCTCAGTTGTTGATTAGATTTTTCACATTGTGTCAGTAGTAAAAATAAGGGGGAATTAAATGAACCATGGAAAGGAGTGGTAAAAAGTGGCTTCTTTTTATTCCCTTGTAAACAAAAAAGCTATCTGGACAGTTTGAATTTGAAATAAAAACCCGTAAATTAATTATTCAGAGATCCAACACAACCTAATTAAAAATTGCATATTTAATATTTATATTTTGGCCATAAACCAACCGCCCACGTCCCTCGCTTTGTATGGGCTCCACCAATGTATTCAGTTTAATACAGGAAATCCAATACGGGAGAAAAATAATGCCAACTCCCACCTGCAACATTTCTCATTGCAATGGTAGGATTTTTAAGGAAGCACATGGAAATTTAAGCCATGCAAAATATTGATTGGGCTTTCTTCTGTAATCTATGCATTTTTCGAAGGAAGTTTTTTCCTGTAAAAAAAATGTTTGGCTACTTTTCTTTGTTTTAACGTTTGCCCCAGAAAAAAACTTCCCTTTTTTCCTACTCCAAAAAAATATACCGGGGAAGAGTATCCCCAAATAAAATTTCCGCAATGAGGATTGATGATTTGCTCGGAGGGGAGTGTTTGCACAGAGACTCGAGAGACACTGATAACATATTATGGCAATACTTTGTGGTCTTCCCTCTAAAGTCATTTTGGGGGCGGAAGGAACAAAAAAAAAGAATCTAACCCAGTATGTACACATTCAAAGAAAAAAGAACTTTGTTCTTCTCCCTCCTGGCTTTTCCCTTGTAGAAGTGACACATTTGGTAGGGTAAAAAAAATATTTTAGGAGGAAGGGAAAAAATTATGCTAATCACCACTAATGATTCCCTTGTATTAGACGGGGTGGGATAATTAATTAATTTCTCTTCCTTCTAAAGCCTTTCCCCACCCTTTCCATCTTGGACCTCTACATCTTCTTTTTTTTCTCCCATCCACTATCCTCCGTCCAACAGCCCTTCCATTTCTCAAGCTTCCACCAACTTCTGGCATTTCAGCGTCTTCCTCAGAGACTCTAAAGATAAGGAGGGGGCGGCGTGAAAAATTTGCATGGATTCCTCACCCTCTTTTTTTTAGGAAAAAATCTTACTTTTTCGTTTTTCCCCTCTCTCGTTTAGTTTCTTACAAGCATGTCATGCTCGTTCCCAATTTTTTTTCTCCCACTTAAGTTCTTTTCCCATCACCCGGAATTGAGGATGAGAGGG
This sequence comes from Disparrhopalites patrizii, assembly GCA_034698585.1. Taxonomy (NCBI): domain Eukaryota; kingdom Metazoa; phylum Arthropoda; class Collembola; order Symphypleona; family Sminthuridae; genus Disparrhopalites; species Disparrhopalites patrizii. The sequence goes on along the minus strand of JAQGBT010000853.1, from coordinate 37,001 downwards.
AAGGAGGGAGATATGGAAAAATATTTTTTGGGGGGAAATGTCTGTAAAGCTGTAAGAAATGGGAGAGGATAGAGGCAGAGGAGGCAGAGAGAGGGAGAAAGAGAAAATAATCTCCTGTGGGAGTATTTTTTGAAAGCTCCTTCTCCTCCATTTGCATGGGATGGAGGCGGGGAAGGATAAAGAATTTTTTTCCTATTTATTAAGAACAGCCACTAAGAAATATCTTTATTTTCTTTGGACGAGTGAAAGTGAAAGCCCGGAAAATCCTTCCTTTTACTGACACAGATTAAAGCTCCCTACAAATATTTTCCCTCATTATGCCATATCCACCATTTTTTCTATCTGGATTTCTTTGTTCAAAAATAAATCAATTTTTTTTAAATAGCCACGTCTTTCTTTTTACAAAATTCATCTTTCTTTTTAAAATATTCACCTTTATTTTTTAAAACCCAGCTTTCTATTAAAAAATCCAGTTTTATTTTAAAAACGTTTTTCTTTATAAATTATCCACCTTTGTTTTTTTTACATTATTGCTTTCTTTTACAAACAACCTTCTTTTAAACTTCAACTGTTTTTTAAAACGTCTACCTTTCTTTGAAAAAGATTATCTTTTTAAAATATCTACCTTTCTTTGAAAAAGGTGATCTTTTTAAAATATTCACCTTTCTTTTAAAAAATCCTGAATTTTTAAGATTGATATTTAAAAAATCCTGGATTTTTAAGATTGATATTTAAAAAATCCTGGATTTTTAAGATGGATATTTAAAAAATCCTGGATTTTTTAAATATCAATCTTAACTTTGTAAAGTCCAGCTTTGTTTCAGAAAATCATGTTTCCGTTTAAAAACATCTTTCTTTTTCAAATATTCAGGTTTCCATTAAAAATGCAGTTTAAAAAACATCTTTGTTTTCAAATATCCTCCTTTATTTTTTAAAAGCCAGCTTCCTATTACAAAATTCCGTTTTCTTTTAAAAACATCTTTCCTTTTAAAGTAACCACCTTTATTTTTTTTTTAAATAGCCACATTTATTTTTTTAAATATTGGGTGCGTTGAAAAACTCACAGATTTCCCAGATTTCTAGGTTTCCGGCTATCCTTTAACATATTGAGCATTCCAGAAATCTGCAAAGTCTGTGAGTTTTTCAACGCGCCCAATGCTTTCTTTTTAAAATAGTCACCTTTATTTTTTAAATATTGCTTTCTTTTTAAAATAGCCACCTTTATTTTTTTAAATATTTCTTTCTTTTAAAAACATCTTTCCGTTAAACATATCCACCTTTCTTTTCCAAAAATCGAGCTTTCTTTTAGGAACATCCACGTATCTTTTAAAAATGTCCACGTTTCTTTCCCCAAAGCGGGGATTTTTTAAAGAATATCTATCTTTTCCTCAAAAAAATTAACTTTCGTGTAAATACATATATCCACCTTACTTTTAAAATATCCATCCTTATTGTCCTTCCCTAAACCGTTTCAATTTTATTTTCTGCAAATATTTTTCAGTCTCCTTAATGTTCAATAGTCCGTCCCATAAATTATGTTAAATGGCCCTTTAAAAATGCTTTATCTCCTCTCAATTTGTTGCTGGTTCATTCCCTCTTCAAAGCAATTTGTTGGTTGAGTAAACCCATCATTTCCTCTGTTCATCTGTGGCTACCGTAAGAAAAGTATTAATTTTTTTGGAGAAGAAAATAAGGACGAATATATAAATTAGCCTCCTTCCCTGTCATCCCATGTGAAAAGGGGGACACATACGGGAAGAAGTTTCGATCATGAATTGTGCAACTGATACCGAAAAAGTTTTTCCTTTCTCCTGGGACCAAAGGATGGGGTGGGGATTGAAGTTTTTGAAGTGAGAAAAGGGGAGGGAGATGAAGAAGCTCATACATTTAAATCGTTTCTTATTAGTACCATCCCCCAGAATATACAGTCCACATGTGCTCCACACACGGGGTGAGAGTTCCAGGGAGAATTATTATTATCATTATTATATGAGACAACCTCTCTCATCCTCCCCGCCTCACCCACAAACCCATAGAATGGCCTCTGAGTCATATGTTCATATGTATAAGGCCATGGGGGGAAAGAAAAAAAAGACTTTCCCTTTACCAAGAGAACATATAGAAATGCATAGCTTATATACCTTCAGAAAAAAATGGTAGAATGTAACCCAATTTGGAGGAGGAGAGAAAGTCATATAAATATAGCACATACATAAGCAATGAGGGTAAAATAAAATAAGAAGAAAGAGAGAGAGAGAGAGAAAAACAAAACTTGTCGGCACGTGAAGGTTTTTCTTTATGGAAAGAGAAAGTACAAGAGGGAAAGTATGGGACCAGAACAAAAAGGTGAAAACGAACCGGAGAAAACAAAGACAGAGCACAAAATAGTAAGTAGAAGGAATAACATTTTGGGGGCATAACAGTACAAGGCAACAACCTAATTTGGGGAAAGGAGAGACAATAGGAATGGAAAAGAGAAAGCACCAATAAGATCACACATCAATTGGAAAGAAAATTCTCCAAATTGAAAAACATTCATACCAAGGATACGAATATAAACGTGAAAAAAATAAGCCTATTTCATCCAAAAAAAATAAGGATGAGAAAAAATTATACATTTAACCTCAAAAACATTTTTTAGGGCCACTCCCCAAATTGAGGTTAACTTTCTCTCTCCCTTAACGAGGAGGGCAAATGAACCCGATTGGTTTCTGTGGGTGCCCTCAAAAAGGGCATTGCCCTTTTTGGTCGGAAAGAACCTAACAATTTATGCCGATTTCTGCCATTACACATTTTTTATTATTACTATTTAGATTCCATCCACATACTTGGGTCGCAATTAGTCCAAGATATTGGGGTAGTTTCATCAAAAATCTAGATTTGTTACGAGAACTAATGATCATAAGAAGTATATACGGGCCACTCAGAAGTATACCAGGAAAAGCGAGACTCACACAGGAAAAATCCAAGACTTTTATACGGGGCAAAAGTCAGAATTATACAGGAAAAAAGCAAGAAAGTTATGTACGGGAAAATACAGGGCAAAAGAGGGGGAAGGAGAGGAGAAAGAGAGGCAGTACAAAAGGTAATAATTCTCTCAAGGTGGTATTAGTCTAGGGGTTGGACTTGCCTCCATATTAGGAGAATTCAAGGAGGGGGAAATCGTTACTATACAATCGTGATAAAGTACCCATTTTGGAATCAGGAGAACATCTCCATAATAGACATCTATTGTACGGGGGAGTCGAGACAAGAAGGAAAAAAAGGGGGCTCGGCCCTTGTAAGGGAACAAGAGAAGGAAATGAATGTCTTCTTCTTTTTATCTTGTGCGTCTTATAGCCTGGACTGGTTCCTCCTCTAATTTTTCCTACTCCTTCGTCTTCATCTTCTTCTTCTTGTGCTTTATGAATCCTTTCACCTCCTCCTACGACGGCTACTACGTATTACAAATAAACCGGTCTATGCTGGGTGCTACCATGAGGTTGTATATACATACATTATGTGTTATAACGTTTAGGCACATAAGGCTTCCCCCCATTTCCTCCCCAAACTACGCAGTACATACCTTTCTTATGCCAAATCTTAGGATTTTATAGGGCTCATCAGACCAAAAGGAGCCGGTGCGTATGCTGTAAGGGACTCCTCAATGGCATATATAAGGAAAAACACCTTGTTTACATGTGTATTGGGGTTTTTATATCTATTATACCCGGGTTTTTTGGGATGTATTTCAAAGCTGGGGAAGGAAATTGTTGGAGCCAAGAATGGGGAAGGATTGTCCAAATGGTGACCATTAGCAGCCCTTCTTGTCCTTTTTCCCCCGGGTTTAGACATAACATTAAGGGAGGTCAATTATTTGCGGGAATCCTGAAATTCATATTGGGAAGCGTTTCCTCAATTCCTATGTGGACTTTTTTTGCTTTCTCTTTTTCTTTACGCTTCTTTTAAGTTCTGTAATTTTAAAGCTATTTCTTCCAGTTCGTCATTAACTTTCTTTCCCGCTTCGGTTTTTAATTTCGATTGTGTCTCTTGTTTTTCTGTACCTTGATTTTCTCGCTTCTTTTTAATTTCTAATGTCTCCGTATATTGTTGAATCTCTACTTTCTCGCTTTTTTATCTCGACTTTCTCCGTATTTTGTTGAATCTCTACTTTCTCACTTTTTTTCATCTCGACTTTATCTCGACTTTCTCTCTGTTTTGTTGAATATCTACTTTCTCGCTTTTTTTATCTCGACTTTCTCCCTATTTTGTTAAATCTTTACTTTCTTTTTTGGTTTTTTAATCCCGATTTTCTCCCGTTTTTTAAATACCGACGTTCTCACTTTTTTTTAAATCTCGCTTCTCTCTATTCCTTGTCTATCATTTGTCTCTTTCACGGTCTCTTTCACGGTCACTGTCACTGTGTAATTCACCCTTTTCCACGATTTCTTCTTTTTATGCTATTTCAAATGCAATTTTGTAACTTTGCTCTTCCTTTGTGATATATTTGATGCTTTTATTTTTGTGGAGGATATTTCTCCCTTTGTCCGTGTTTTTGGCTACTTTTGTCTCTTTATTGTGCCTTCGCTCTGTCTTTTTTTTGTTCTTTTTTTCTTCAGATTTCTAATTACTGCTTTCGTCTCATCCTCCCTACCTTCCTCACTTTTGCTTCTTATTTCTCACACTGCATTTGCCCTTAAAGGAAAAGGGCTTTATTCCCCCCCCTAGTTCATTTTTGTTCTGGCTCTGCTTCTCCCTTTTTCTTTTACCTCCCTTCAATTTATTTCCATATAATCCCATCCCTTGAAGAAATAGTCGCCTCCCAGCGTGCCCCGATCTATCCCCATTTGAACTTCTTGCCCTCATACGCACTCATTCTCCATACCTCTTTTGCTCGACACCCCACCCATGACCTGCCTACTCTCTTACAAATCACCGTCAATTATTTATTCTTAATGAAGTTTCTAAACAGCATTGACTTTTTTGAGGGTGCCAAGAACCCTTTTCTTTTGGGGGTCCGTCCTTAACACGGTCTTTCCCCTTCCCCTACTCATTCACATTGTAACGGGAGGGCATTAGTGGAGATCAAATCCGGGAAGGTTCGTACGTATGTATACATATATTACTATATGTACGCACGTACATACAGTGTGTATGCATGCATGTGCACGGGAATCAGGCTAGTTTCATCCAACACGTGTGGATATACATATCCATGCATATGTATGCATATCCACACTCTACATACATTCGTGTAAGTCTTTCGTATATAAATGTAAACACAAAAGGGAAGCTTAACTGTATGAAGCCTTCCATATGCCACTAAGAACTCCAATCCCCTCAGTATCCTCTTCCTTTCTTGGAAGATTAAGGACATACAGCATGAAATGTACTCAGATAAACAAGAAAATGGGGTGAGTTGGTTTTGTTCAAGAGATGAAGGAATGAGGGAAGGAGAGGATGGAATAAGGAGGTGGAAGGAGAGAGTCGGAGGATCAGAGTCAAAGGTATAGACAAAGAGGATGAAAAAAAAGAGAAAGAGAAATACAAAAATATTGAAAGGCTGCCAGAAGGAGGTTCCGAGGAGATGAGAGAGGAAAGAGACAGAAATCCAGAGACTGGAAGAAAAAAGGAAAAAGACAAATAGGGAAAAGTAAACAAGGCAAGACAGTTAGAGGCTGAGAGAGAAATAAAAAATCTGGGAACAAATAAATAAGTAGATCATGAGAGAGAGAATTTGGAGTAGGAGAGGGAAAGTAAAAGAAAAAGGAAAAGAAATTCTCAATTGAGAAAACTAAATTTGTAAGTAAAGAGTGAAACAAAAAAGGGATGCAATCATGAATTTATAAGGATAAATTAAGGAAGAGAGAGCAAATGAGAGAGAAAAAGGAAAAACGGAACACAGATGCAAAATGCGGAGGGGAAGAGCAACTAAATGCAAAAAATAAAAAATAAGCAGGACAAATGAGGAGGAAGAGGACAAACTAGAGGGATGAAAAGAAAAATTGGGGAAAAGAAAGAGATAAAAGGAGAAAGAGCAAATCAAATAAAAATACAAAAGTAATAAGGAGGAGAAAGCCGGAGGACAAAAACAGGGTAGTGAGAAATTAGGGAACGCAATAGATAATAAGAAGGTGGAGAAAGATTGTGAAAGTGACAGAAGAAAGGAAAAGAAACGGAGGACGGCAAAAGAGAGAGAATAACACAGAGAGGATGGGAACAGAAATAAAAAGAGAAGGAGAGAATCCGCTAAAAGCGCGAAATACAAAAGAGGAGTAAAATACAGAAAAAAATGGAAGGATTAAAGAATAAAAAGAGAGCGAGAAGCCTGAGGAAGGAAATACGAAGAGCATTCGTTGTACTTTAACTCGTGATATTCGATGGCATTTCCCGAGGGCTTCCATTTCATTTGGGCAACTCTCAGCGATGCAGTTGTCACAGGGCAAGAAATCGTTCCTTATTTTTCTTCTCCCCTCCCCCTCCGCCGCCTCTCTTTTACTCTTCACTCAAGGAAAAGTGGTGGGAGGGGGAGGGGGAGGAGGGGCAGAAGGAAAAGAGTGCTTTCTTCTCAAAATTCAATTTCGTTACTGTCCTTCACAAAGCCAGACATGCAGTTGTAGTTGTAGTAGTAGATGACTGTAAGAAATGGCTGGTAGCAGTAGAAGTGGTAAAGTATAGTAATAGAAGGTAGATGAGGAGTCGGACAACTTTTTGTATTACCACCGCCAATCCCTCCTCCTTCCCCTCTACGACTTTCCCTGAGAATGTGTCTTATGGCAATAGGCCATATGAAAGTCTAAAGCAATGGTCGAGGGAATCATACAGACAATTTTACCCCCTCTTCGCTTTTACCTACCATTTTATTTTGTGGCATTTAGTATATGTATAAACATGTGTGCGGGTACTACCATGTCTTTTCTACCTTCCTGGGATCATCTCCCGCTTTACTTCCATATTATACTGACGGAGCAGTTAAAAAAAATGAGAAGGCCATTGCCACTGCTAGTGCCACTTGGACAATATCGGGAACATAAGCCAATTGCTTCCTTGTATATACGTCTTTTTTTTTCATTTTCTTCTCTTTTGATCTTCCTCTTGTTCTTTTTGTTTTCGCTTCACATTCACATTCACAATTTTTTTTAGCTTGGAATGTATTTTTTTTCCTGGGGATTCTATGCATCCTTTTAGTAACTTTGTCTGTTCTAACCCGGGCTACGTATTTCCATTTTGCATCTTTGTTTTTATTTCCGTTTTTTTTGTTCAAACTTTCTATTTCCAGGTAATGGTTATCATTACCTTCTTTTTCCCATCTTCTTGTTTAGCTTGTGGATTTAATTTCCTTTTTTCCTTTTCGCTTCCCATTTTGGCCTCATTCTGACCTTTTTCATCACACCACGGTTTTTTTTGCGATATACATTTGCTGTCTCAACAGTATTCCTTCAACCTTCTAATTCCCTTCCACTTACTCATTTCCTCTGCATGTTTCGCATTTCCCAATTCCTAACCTTCTTGCCTTCTGGGGGCTTTCGTGTCTTTTGGATTTCAAAATTGTCCACCTTTTTTTCTTTAAGCTTTCCCTGTCTCCCCGTTGCTTCCCTTTGCATCAGTCGATTTTCTGCTTTTGTTTCCAAAAATTTGCTCTTTGTTTTTGGCCATGCTTTACCTGATGCATTTAAAGTATACATTTCGGTCATCATTTTTGGCTTGTATGGATTTCCTTTGATTGTTAATTGGTTTTTCCTTTTTGTTTGTATGCTTTCTCTTTTTACATGTCTGATTTCTCTTATCATGTGTACGCTTCCTCTTTTTGTTTGTCTGCTTTCTTTTTTTGTTCGTCTTTCTATCTTTATTTGTCTGCTTTCTCTTTTTGTTTGTCTTTCTATCCTTGTCTGCTTTCACTTCTTTGTTTGTCTGCTTTATCTTCTTTGTTTATCTGCTTTATCTTCTTTGTTTATCTGCTTTATCTTCTTTGTTTGTCTGCTTGCTCTTTATTTTTGTCTGCTTTCTCTTTTTGTTCGTCTTTCTATCTTTGTCTGCTTTCTCTTCTTTGTTTGTCTGATTTATCTTTTGTTTATCTGATTTCTCTTTTGTTTGTCTGCTTTGTCTTTTTTGTTTCACTTTTTTAATTGCTTTCGCTTTTTTACCTGCTTTCGTTTCTTCTGCTCTACCGCTGCTAATTTCAGTGCTATCTCTTTCTTGTGTCTCTACTCCTAGTATTACTTAATTCTTAGAAACAAGTGTGTATCTCCTCATATCTCCAGCAAATCTAAACCACCCATGCATTGGATTAAAAAAACTATATGGAGCATGTTCCGTTGAACTGATAAGAAAATGCATTTATTTTGCATTTCTTTCCACGAAGGAAGTCGGCTACAGAGCCATGTACATGTCGGATGCAGAGCTCTAATTGAAACAACGTAATTTTTTAGAATGGTTTACATTCCAGCAAAAAACCATTGTTGCTTCATCCTTTTCCAAATGTTTCTATGTTCTACGATCTCTTGTTCCATAATGTTGTTTCCCGCACAGGAAGCAAAAAGAAGCTTTTACCAGGTTTTTTTTAGTAGTCAAGACAAGTAGGGAAAACTCCAACTAAAATATTCATTAGGTAGTGACGCGACACATTTAGTCCGCTTCTTCCCCATCCTTGAATGTTGTTTCTCCCTAAAAGCTATAGATATGCACGTTGTTCACCTTTTTTTTTAAACCTGTTGTAGCACATGCTTTAATTTCTTTTTTGTCCCCATCCTAGTAAAAATTAGTGAGGGGAAATTTTTCTCTTGGTGTACAGCAAAGGAACTAAGCGGAACAAAATATGCTCTCGTTGCTTTTACCAAGTTTTTTTTTGGGGACATTTCCATAAAAGCGAGCATTAGCCATTACAAGAGAAGGGAAGAGGGGTACTCCAAGGTCTATTTATGGGTGACTTGAAAGCCTTGCTTTCCTTAGACTGCAGGGATGTACTTGCATTTTTTTCTCCTTCTCTCTCTCTTCCGCAGTTTATTTTCAAGTTCCCCCCAAAAAATGAGGTGGTGAAAATGTGTGGTAGTTATCATCATTTGGCAAAAATGTCTTGTCTTTGTCTTGTCCGGTATATCTCCCTCCTTGTGGCTTTCTAGTGGGGCTAATAGAGAAAAAGTTGGTGGAAACAGGGGAAATTGTACGAGAGATGGTACAAGTGGAGAAAATAAAGGGGAAAGAGGGAGAGAGAGAGAGAAAGTGTCTCTTCACAGGGTTTGTCCTAGCTGAATTTTTTGTCTGTATCCAGAAAAGCAAATATAATGAATATATAAGTTTCCCCCATTTCCCTCTCTATAAAAAGGGATTCTATAAAGTTATTGGGTTGGTTGGCGGTAAAGGCATTTGAGAAAAAAAAGGGAGAATGAGGGGTTTCGTCTACGATTCTTTTGGGGTTGCTTCCTAAGTGCCTGTGGGTATATTACTGGGCAAAGGGAAGATAGGTAGGTCGAGGAGAGGGAAAGGGAAAAAAGGGTTAAGGAGAGCCAGAAAGGGGAAAAAAGTCCAGGTCCTTTGCATAAGACGTGCTAGTATGACTTTACAAATTATTCAAGACTTCCCGCTCAAGTCCCAGCTGCTTGGCGTTGGAGAAAGGAGCAGAAGGAAGGGGGAAAGATGTGAGTGTGAAAAGAAAACTTGTTTCACTACAGCACATCATTATACTTTTCTTGAGAGAGAGAGAAAACTAAATCTAAAGTAGCTCCTTGTCCCTTAACATCTTTCTCCCTGTCGTTCTATCTTTTTTTTTAACCTAACCTCCTTCCTCCCCGCTAGTTATTCTCTATTTGAGAGTAGACCCTGTTCACCTGTTTCTGCGTTCTAGAGGAATTCCCTCTGACTTTCGCCTGTTTTTACTTTATTTTTCCGTTTGTCAGCACTTCCATCATTTAAAGTGGGCCTCATTCACTGGCTGTTTTTCTATCTTTTATTGATCCAATGACCTTGTGTGGCCACTCTCCAGGATATTTTCTCGATTTTCAAAGTTCTATCCTTTCGGTCTCTCTTTCATCCCTTTTTGCTTCTTTTCCAATTTTCAAGTCTTTCTATTTTCTCCCTTTCCGCTTTAGTTTTTTTTGTATCTTCCGCTTTTTATTATTTATTTGTCTGTTGACTTGGTTTTATTATTCATTTCTTTCCTATGTCAATATTTAATTGTTCCCCTAATTATGTTTCTTGTATTTGTTCATGTGTTCAGTTTTTCTTGATTTTTGTCTTTGCTTTTTCTCTTGTCCCTCCTTATGTTCTACAGATATCCTTGTTTTATCTCTCTTTTCTACTTTCATTTTCCCTGTCTCCGTACTTAATATGATTTTTTATCTTCGGGTTTATTTGTTTCCTTTACTTCTCTTTATATCTCTTTTAATGATAGTTCATCCCTCTTTTTTTTGTGTATTCATCTTTTTTTAGATCCCTTCCTCATGTTCCTTAATTCATATTCTTTGTGGGTTATCTCCTCTTTTATCACTCACTCTCTTTGTTTCATGTCTTTATTGTCGCTTTGCTCTCTTTGTTTTATCTACTATTGTCTCTCGTTGTCTTTGTTTTATCTATTCTTGTCTCTCGCTGTCTTTGTTTTATTTATTATTGTCTATCGCTGTCTTTGTTTTATCTATTATTGTCTCTCGCTGTCTGTGTTTAATCTCTTTATTGTCGCTCCCTCTCATTGTTTTGTCTCTTTATTGTCTCTCCCTGTCTTTGTTTTGTCTCTTTGCTGTCTCTCCCTGTCTTTGTGTTATCTCTTTATTATCTCTCTCTGTCTTTGTTTTATCTCTTTATTATCTCTGCCTGTCTTTGTTCTAATACCTCTTTTTCCTCTCTTTATTATCTCTCCCTGTCCCTGTCTTTGGTTTAGATCTCTTTATTTTCTCTCTCTCTCATCTCTCCCGGTCTTTGTTGTATCTGTTTATTTTCACTCTCGGTCTTTGTTGTATCTCTTTATTTTCTCTCTCTGTCTTTGTTTTATCCCCTTTTTTCTCCTCCTCTCTTTGCTTCATCTCTTCTTCGCTTTTATCCTTCCTCCGTCTTTATATTTTATATCTCTTCCCTCCTGTTTTTCTTTCTCTGTGGTTCGCTGAATTTCTCGTTTTTTCTGTCTTTCCCACTTTTTCATTCCTTTGTCTCTAATATCCTCTTTGTCTCTCTGTATACCTGCCTATCTCCGTTGTACCGTCTCACTCTCCTTTTTATCCCAATCATTACATCCTCAATTCTCTTTTTCCTATCTGTTCCCATTTTACCTTTCTCCTCTTTCCTCATTACTTCTGTTCTGTGTATATGTACATAGGTACATACATTATGATACAATTTTGTCTCTTTACTGGTCTCCATTTATCCAATTTTTTTGTCTCTTTCTCCTCCCCGCAAATGTCCTGTTCTTGGATATGATTAATTTGATATTGTTCCTATCCTTCATTTCACTCCATCCTCCTTTTTTTACTTTCTTCCCGGTTAGTTTTTTTTTATTTTCTTCCCCTATTCATTTGCCCCGTAGAAAACGGTCTCACGGTCCTCTGTCGCTCTCTTTCCGTCTCGCTTCAATACGTTCTTTGACATTCACGCCGTAATACGATGGGCATGGCTGGGTAGGCGTAAGTGTGTCTGTATGGAAGTGGAGGAGAAAGTATTTGGGAAGGAAAGGAAAACTCTGGGAGACTTTGCCACTATTACACACTTTATCCTCACTTTTGGGACGACTTCTTTTTTTTCCTGTTGGATCATCTTCCTCTTGGACTCACTCCTGACTTCCAATAGAGGAGGATGATGTTGGCGGAGATGTTAGTTTGTGAGTTTGAGAAACTCTATTCTGGTAATGTGTGGGGTATATATGTATGTGTATTTTGCTATAGTTGGGATTAAATACTTCCCAATGTCTCTTTAATAAAGTGGGATTCGTAGCGCTGATGCATGTGTACTAAAGGAAAGTATTTCCGCCTGTTTCTGCCTATGTAATTCTCCTATTCATAGTTTTTGTGTGGTACAACTTTCTCTGTTCCCTTTACTTTCCCCTGTCATACACTCTTTGAACTTCACCTATTTCCTTCCCCGGTAAAAGTTTATGAGCATGTAAATTCATTTGAAGTCGTTTGTTTTGCGGTATGTTGTATGGTTTTTTTTTGGTACGAAATAAATACCAGGTAGATTTGTTTGCATAATTTGTCTTTCCTTTGTCTAAAATATCTCACAACCCTTTGAGAGGCAAATCATTGGGAAAGGGCGCGAATTATTATTATTTCATAGTCTCTACCGTTTTTTTGGGAGACTGTAAGTATTTTGTTGCTTCCACATTTGAATTCGCATTGGCACGGTTTTCTTAAGCTTGGAAGCAAAGGAAGTTTTTCTGGGATCTGTTTATAGGTTTATTGTGAGACAGAAGTTGTATTATTTCTTTTAGGTCTTCCGGCTATATTTTCTTGTACATTTCCCGAAACAAGGTTGTCTATATTCTTGGTAAATGTTGGTCAGTTGAGGTTTTCATCTGGAATTTTCCGGAAGGTGGAGACGAGTTTGCTGGGGGCCAAGGAGGGGAAGTGGGAAAAGGCAGAATGCTGCGCAAATAAATAGGGGCAAACTTTCACCATTTCGTAACATTGACCTCAGCAAGCATCCTGACTTTCACTTTCGGTCTAGCTTTTTCTTCTTCGCACTTTCCTCTGACTTTTTTGCTCTATCTTCAGTTTCTCCATTATTTACTTTTCTGTTTTAGAATTCTCACTATATTTTTCATGGCTGACTTTCCCTTTCTCTGTCCCGCTCAAGATTTTCAGAGGTCATTGTCTTATTTTCTAATGCGTTTGCTTGAGGATTTCCTATGCTGTCCACTTTTTTGTCTTTGCCTTTTCTCCTTCTGCTCTCTCTTTCTCCTTACCCTTTTTTCCTTTCTCTCTCTCTCTCTCTGTGTTTTCGTTCTTTGTTCTCTCTATCTCTGGTCTCTTTGATCTCTCTCTTTTCTCACATCCTCTTTGCTTGCCTTTTCCTTATTCGTCGTTTCGCTTGTTATTCATTTTGTCTGTCATGCTCTTGTTGTCTCTTTTTATTCATTGTTTCTCTTGCTCTCTCTTTATATTTTGCTCACTGCATCACCGTTTTTCTTTTCCTTTCATTAACTTGTTTCTTTCCTATTCAATATTTTTTTTGTTGTTTTTCTAATTCATTGCTTCATTTGCTATCTCTTGCTTTCCTTTTCTTTCCCTTCTCACGTTCTTTGCGTACTCTTGCTTTCTTTTTCCTTCTTTCTCATGTTTCTACTGCTTTATTTTTCCCAACTGCTTTCCCTTTTGTATTTCTCATGTTTCTACTGCTTTATTTTTCCCAACTGCTTTCCCTTTTGTATTTCTCGTGTTTCTACTGCTTTATTTTTCCCAACTGCTTTCCCTTTTGTATTTCTCGTGTTTCTATTGCTTTCTCTATTTCTTTCCTTTTAAATTTGTTGCTTTCTCTTGTTTGTTCTTTTTCGTGTTGCTATTGTTTTTTCTTTTTTTTCTTTCTCGTACTTCTATTGCTTTTCTCCTTTTTGCTCTTTCTTCTGTTTCTCTTTTATTCCTTTCAGATTTTCTCTCTTTTTGCATATTGTTTTCTATGTATCTCCCTTTTCCGTCGTATTTTTGTTTCTATGCCATCTTCTGCCCCCTTTTCACTGTCTTTCCTTTTCATTCTCATCCGGTTCCGTCTCTGACATAGGTTTCACTGGCGAGCATTTATTGAAAAGAGTCAAAGTGTATCTAGCTCCATCCTCATAATCTCATGCGTGTGAACAGCCTCCCAAGGAATTGGCATCTTTTTTCTCATTCCTAAAAAAAATATTCTTTGCCACTTCCTCCAAAAAGCGGAGTTTTATTTCTTTCCCTGTAGACAGAGAGAGAGAAAAAAAATGTTGAAAGCTTTCCAAGAAAAAGTGGATGTATGACTGCATACCAAAATATATGACAATTTTTCTTTTTTTTTTCTCTCTCTCTCTCATTTTGTATCTCTCTTTCACCCAGTGAAAGGCCTTACATGTCTGTATGTGTATCCGAGTCCTTTTTTTTTCTGGGCGTCCTTTTTATTATGGGCGGATCGATGTCAAAAGTGTAATTCAGCCGTCCTTGAACATAAACTTCCTTTGGATACATATGTGTTGATTTTATATCTACACATATCCCTCCCTTTTCTTCATAATCGGTGAGTGAGAAAGATGATCTTTGGTTGTAGCTAGAACGGAAAAAAGTAGTACTTTTTTTTATACTTTCTCCATTCTGGACACTACTCCGGGATGGATTTACGTATGTTCTATTAGTTTTTTGGAAATTGTCAAACATATATCTATGTAATATGTTTGAAGAGAGAAAATTACGCGTAAAAGAATGGATGTCCATCTCCGTCCAGATGATCACCAGTCAGTGCGTGTGTTGGATGTCCGTACATATGAACGCACTTAAAATGTCAGTGGATGCTTTAAGTCCAAAGGGAAACGTGCCCCTTTTTACCATTCCCGAGGTCCCCGTCTTCTCCCTGTGACTCATCTACCACGACGAATTTCTTCGGGACCATTTTCGCTTTTTTTTATAGCTCTTATCCACCGAGAGACGTTTTATGGGATTTCCCCTCAAAAACCCGACAACTAAGTTTTTCACACATTTCCCCCCTTTCCGTACGGTATTAGAGTCCGAATTCCACCGAAATATTTCCTGTAATTCCGTAAAAATAAGCTTTTGAACGGTAAAAAGAACGGTTTTTATATCAGAATTTTCTGAAATTCACTGGATAGGCAGTGGACAAAATAGTGTTGACAATCATCACAATTACGAAAGCCGGGCTTAAATTTCGAAGAATGCCAGTACATAATTGGTATGGATCGTTTGTCATTTGAAAAAAAGGAATATGTAGTTACCGTTTCCCCCATATGTGTGTAAGTAATTACGGAAAATGAAATCCAAAAAAATAACTGGAAAAAAATATAAAAAAAGGAGAGAAAGTGCAAGAAAAGTCCAGGTTGTAAAAAAAAAGACTGAAAGTACGTAAAAAGTGTGTGTTATACGTCTGTGTGTGAGTGTTTACAACATGCGTGTGGAAGGAGTTTGGACACAAATTTTTTTTTAAAGATGCATGAATGACACGCAAAAATGTCATTTTTAACGTTGCAGCCCTACAATGCGTTAGCTCCCCCCTTTCTACGCTCTCATGTATTTTTTTTATACCACTCATAAATATTATTGTTGTGAAGGCGATTCTCTCTCCCTTCCTTCTCTCGACTTTACTCTGTACTTCCCTCGTAATTTCTCCCGTTTTCTCTCAAATTTCTCTCTTTTGCTTTTTTATTCCTTGCTTTTGCTCTCTTTCTCTCACTATTTTCCTCTCTTGCCCTTAGATTTACTCTCAAATTTGGCTCTCACACTTTCTCTCTTTCCCCCTTTTACCTCTCCCCTCTTATCCTTCACTCTCTCAATTTGCTTCCAAAAAAATGTGTAAATTCGGAACCATACATTAATTTATCGAGGTTCCATTTTTTGCGTACATTTTGGTTTTTTGTACACAAACACACATAGTGCAACTCCCCCACTTATTTGGGGGTAACGTGCAAGAAAAGGGAGAGAGGAAAAATGACGGGAGATGACAAGAATATCCATCGATTGCAAAGGGGGAGGGTGGGGGGAAACCTTGGCAAAAGAATACGGAGAGTGGAGGGAAGCCGGGAGTAATAAACTTTCTTATAATTGAGTGGTAATACTCTCTGGAAAAAAAGATTTGGACTTCTTGACCCCTTGGGTAATTCCCCTACCCAATAGATTAAACTGGGAAATTGTTAAGATATTTGATTGAGCGGATGTGTGGGTTTTGTCCCAAAATATTAGACTGCTGGATTATTTTCCTTTGAAAAATTTTTGTTAATTATCAGAGTTAATCAGAGAAGGGCACAGTAAGTGAATAGTCTCCAGGAATAATGAACCGCTGTGACTGGAAAAAATCCAAGGAATTCTCTTGTGTTTTGGGGTTCAAGGAAATACTGTAACAATGTATAAGGGCGTTGACATGAGGGGTTGGTGGGGATACGAAAAAAAAAACGGAAGGAAACACAAGAGAGAAAAAAATGTAATGGGAGCCGTCATCAACAGGGAAGAAAAATGTGGTTGATTTCCGGGGGAATATTTTATACTCACTTGAAGACGTTATTCCTTTGTTTTCCCATTGCTATATATACCCTTATTGTGTTGCTGTTGACGACAGAATAGCAACCTTATAAATGGGGGAGAAAGAAGAAGGATGAAATGAGATCAGACTTACTACTCTTCCGTTGTTGGGGTTACAAGGTTGAAGATGAAAATGAAAAATAGAGATACTGGAACTACTGCCGTCGCTGATTTCACGTGTAGTTGCTGGCATCTCGTCTGCGTAGAATGGAAAGTGACTAAATTCACGCCGGAGAAAATTCAAAAGTGTGGGACCATCATTATTTTTAAAGCAAAATTAGAAGCTGAACGGGTACAGGGAAGATCAAAAGCGAGAGAAGCTAGTAGAAATACGCGAGAGAAATGTTAAAATTGATGACGGAACAAAATAAAGGCAAAACGATACAAAAATTAAAAGAAACGGGAAGGAAATGGGGGAAAATGAAGGGGAAAATTCAGCAAAGAAAAAGATCTGAAGGATTAAAAAAGCGGAGAGAAAAATTAAGAGAAAAGCTGAAATAAGATAAAGTCAGAGAAATGAAAGACAAATTAGAAAAAGAGAAAATTGAGAGATTAAGCTCATAAAAAGAGTAAATCAATTCTGAGAAAAACAAATAAAAATTAGAAAAAACATTGAGAGAAAACCGATAAGGAAAATTTGGAGAATGTAAGTTGAGTGAAAACTGATAAGGAAAATTAGAAAGAAAGTTGACAGAAAACTGATAAGGAAAATTAGAAAGAAAGTTGACAGAAAACTGATAAGGAAAATTAGGAGAAGGCAAGTTGAGAGAAAACTGATAAGGAAAATTAGGAGAAGAAACGTTGAGAGAAAACTGATAAGGAAAATTAGGAGAAGGAAAGTTGAGAGAAAACCGATAAGGAAAATTAAGAGAAGCAAAGTTGAGAGAAAACTGATAAGCAACATTAGGGGCAGGAAAATTCCGGGGAATATTTACCAAAGCGGAGGAAAAATGCGAAAAAAGCAAATAAAAATCCAGAGAAAAATCTACAATAACATGGAGAAAAATAAAGCAATCAAAGAAAACAAGGAAACGAGAAATCAAATAAAAATGGTCAGGATTAAAACTGCGAAATTCCAGTCAAGCTATAGAGATAAAGAGAAGCTGACATAAAGGGGCAATAGTGTCGTCTAAAAAGGAAGGTTAAAACCAAGAGAAACCAAGAGCAACGTGAAAAAAAATCCAGAGACAAGAAACTACAAAATCAGGCTAAATAAATGGTGAGAAACAAAGGAAAAGAAAAGCTAAGACCAGTCCAAAGAGAAGAGAGCAACAGCAGGAATGAAAGGAACAAGCGAGGAGAAAAAGATCCCCCGGTAAAACATGGAAAAGCTTGAAATTCCCGGTTGACTAAAAGGAAGTATGGAGACGAGCCCAAAGAAAAGAAAATGGATATGAGAAAGGAGCAAAAAAAAAGAGAAGGAACATGATGCAGAGAAGGGAAAAAATAAGTGAATGAGATGATGAGAAAAAAATCCAGCAATGAAAAGGCGGGAAGAAATGAAGAGGGGAAGATAAAGACCTGTCTCTCCCTTATTCTCTCTCAACATTGAACTTTTTCTCCCTTCAGCCTCATCCATCGCTCACTCATTCTGTCCACGCGTAAATCCCACCTTCACTTCTGCTCCATCCACCAAAGGCATCTATTTACTATACAAGCTCTCTGTCTTTCCCTCCAAACTTTCTCCTTCTACCTTTCCCTTTAGAAACCACCGTATACATTTATTTTTGTCCCAAGGATTTTTTTCTTGTATTTCTTTTTTATTCCATTTGAATTTCTGCACTGCCTCATTTTTTTCATCGGGGACATTTTCCTTTCATATTTTTGCTTTCATCATTTTTTTTCGGGGGATCTCGCCCCTACTGAGACTCCTTGTTGTTTCAAAGGTAAAGAAAATATACTGCATGGCCCCGTATTTCTCCTCCCAATGCTGGGATTTTTATTACTTTCTCCCCACAATTTTTCTCTCTAATCTCTTTTCTCCTTTCCATGCATTTACTCAGGTTTGTTTTTTTTTTACCTGGGAAAATATTTACCCCTTACTTCCAAAAACACCTTTCATCCGCCTCATACACGTGTTTGGTCGGGTAAAAGTTTGTTATAGTATATTCATATAATTCACCAGGTAGCTGCTTTTAAGTGAAAACTACTATTTACGACCGTATAAGCTTCCTCAATAGGTGTCATGCAAAAGAAGGGTGTCGTTTAATTTTTTTTTTTTATCCGCATTTTCTAAAGACAAGGGGAACATCCTATCTCACCCATGCCTATTATATCCTTATGGGAATGCTTTAAATCCAAGACAGAATCTGTAACATCCCACTTTTATCTTTAGATATTTCCCCATTTTTTTTGTTAGTTGAAAAAAAAATCTCTTCATCTCATCAAAAATGTATGGGGGAGACTAAAAGGGAATGGGAGGGAGTGGTGGCATACATAAAAGTATTTTCTTAAGCTCGTTGGATGACTCATTACTGTCAAAGCCTCCAGGTGTGTCAGGAGCTTTAGGTCCGTACTTTGTCAGGATACACTTTCCCTCTTGTATCCTCCTTTCCTTAATGAATGGTGAGTGAAAGGATGAATGAGGGAAGGGAAGTTTTGGGCTGAGACAACACTCTGTATGGGGAGAATAAAAGGAGGCAAGAAGGAGCTTGGGGAAGAAAGGGATGGAGAAACAATATTGTTAGGGCGAGCAAGGTTCTCATGAACCTCCTTCGTTAACTTACTGCGGGAAGGGTCGTGTATCTCCTCAGTGGAAAGACCGAGAGAGAGAGGAGATCCTTTTGGTCCTTATTTTTGTACACAAACTATGTATAGCACAAAACTCCATAATTTGAACAGTGATGATGTGTACAGACACACTATCGAGTTTAGAAGTAAAAGTGAAATATAATGACAGCAATGATGAATTTTATTTTAATTTTTCCATATTTATTCACTTTCAAACTCAATATGGATGAAAATCTAACAATGTCGGTGATTGTCTGGTCAAATATGAGTTTGGAACTCGCTGAATCATTTCTTTAACGTTCGTTATGTCTTTATCGTTCCATATCGGCTTCATTATTCTTCCAATGAAATAATTCTCAAGTAAACAATGAACAATCTTAACCAATAATACCATTGAATCTACCATGTAGTGGTAAGCACTGTCTCCAACTGCTGAGGAAATTCAGGTGAATTACGTGAGCAGCCACTAAGCCGAACAGATTCTCCAGTATTTAACAAGAAGAAGAAGACTGGCCATGAAATGCAGAAAAGGCATGACCCAGAAAACAAAGGGAAAAACAATATTTTTAAATTATGATAAAGGTCATTCAAGTAGACGGAGAAACTTCGAGAAAAAGTGCATAAAGACATGGAAAACATGGTAGGAAGGGGAACGTGAATTGCACAAAGCTAGAGAAGAAAAATGGATGGAGTTGGAGAAAGAAGGCAAAGAGGAGGCTTGAGGAGAAAGTAGAAAGTGAGGACAGAGACAGCAACAATGACTATACATAACCAGACAGAGATTCCTAGGACAAGAAATGAAGGGAAAGCAAAGGAGTTACACATTATTAATCTTGGGTGCCAGCCTCTCTCTCTTTCTCTCTATCTCTTCCTCTTGCTCTCACTCTCTCCCACTATTCAAATCAACGACAAAGTAATGAAGAGTGACAGGAGGAAAGGCTATGAAAAGACTTGTTCCTACACTCCCCATCAAAAAGCTGGAGAAATGCAAGAGTCTCCTTGTCAACAATCTTATTTCTCATCTCCTCCTCCCGCTACAACTGGGACGAAAACGTTTATTCCAGATACATTCGCCCCTTCTTATCTTTAATGCCAACCGATTCTTCCCCTTTATTACTACAGACTGTCCTGGAGAAACAGACATTCCTTACATATCCATATTTTTTTTTGAATAACTCCCAAATTATTTGCCCGCGTATCCCCCATCTTTCAATCTCTCTTGGTTGCGTCAGTAAATGGAAGAGCTAAAAATAGAAGAACCACTGGGAACATAAGGGATTTTTATGAAATGTTACACTTTGAAAAATTGAAATGTATATGCATACCAAGGTTTGCGGACTGCAAGGATGCATGGACTCGTAGCACATGAAAAACTGGGTATCTGACCAAATTCATGAAAATGATGTCACTGAAAGGCACTAATTGTCCTCCGTTACTGCGGTCTAGCTTAGAAGTCATAAAAATGGGATAAAATGATTATTTTGTGTAGAAAATCCAATAAAAAAGCGGGTACAGAAACCACCAGAATTGGCGGTTTTTTTTATGAAAAGCTCCAAAGACAGCAACAAATGCAGATTTTTGAATCTCGTCCTGGCAAGTATGGGATAATTTGATCAGTGTTCTTTTTGGATTTTTTTTATTGGAGCAAGAAATCCGTACAAAAAAGTTATCAAATGACAATTTTTGTCTTTTCACTAGTTTTTTATATAGAAGAGCTTGCGTATTTAGTCTGAAGCAATTCGTAGGCATGGAGATGAATATTGGAAATGGATCAATTTACCTTTAAAGGCATTTTGTTAGAAAATAAAGTTTTCTTGGAGGAAATATGTACATATAGATTTTGTATATAGAATTTATGGAATTATTATAGTGTTCATTTCTACCTTTAGAACCTTGTTGGTACTATTATACGGAAAAATTGTGTAAGTAGTAAAGAAGCCATAGGTTTAAAAGGCTTACCAATGAGTGTAGCAATGCTTTTGTTTGTGTAAACACGAACATCCTTGTTTTTATTTCTCTCGTTCTTCCTCTGTCTCTCTTCCAATTTTCGACCCTGCATATCTCTCCCTTTCCTTCTCTTCTCCGCATCCGTCTTTGACTCTTCTGACTTCCTACTCTTTCCTCCCGTTGTGTATTTACAGGTCGTGAGTAAACTAATGGAGTCCATTTGCACCTATCATCTAAATCATTTCCAGGCCCTTTGTTCCATTTCAAAGTGCAGATAAATGTCTAGTCCAAAGAATTCATGTGCCTTTCCCTTCCCCTTTTAACCTTAAGAAGAAGCGGATTTCCCCCTCTTCCCTTTCTTCTCATTTCCTTCCTTCCCATCTCACCTCTTTCTCTCTCACTCCCTTTTTAACCTTACTTTTTTTTTAGCTTTCTCTTTACCTTCATTGTCTTCCTCCCCCGCAAAAGAAACCGTTAGGTCATTTGTACATAGTGGTCAATATATTGTAAACCATTTTATAGTGAAAACAAATGAAAATAAGGAGGAAATTGGGAGATAAGGAGAAGCATATACAGGAAGAGTTTGGAATAGGTCGTTTAGTACGTATTTTTGACGCACTTGGGAAATATAATCTGGATTAAAGCGGCACTCTCTGGGAATATTTAAGACGGATAAATGTCAAAACGCATCATGGAACTTTCACTCAGCAAATCAGTTTTTTTAATAATCCGAATGATAATGAAAGTTTCCCTTCTTGTATTTTACTTCTACCTTTTTTAAATTCTTTGAAGCATTTTAGTTTCATTTGGTGTTATTCCTGTTAAAGTTTTTCAGTATAGATTTAATGTATGCGAATGGCCGGATTTCAACAGAGATGAAGAAAGAGAAGGGCTTAAAAGGGATTAGGAGGAGCAAGTATATATTGGGAATTGAAAAAAAAATAGTAATAAAAACGGAAATCGAAAAAAGAAGGGAAACATTGCATAATCTGTAGCATGGCTTGATGTAATCAGAACCAGAAAGAAAAGAGAAGGAAGAGCGGGAGGGAGACAATTAGTTAAATATAGAGACGAAGATTGCATTATGCACAAATTAAATACATAAGGGGAAGACAAGAAAAGAAAAAAGACGAAAAAAAAGATAATACGGTCAAAAACGGGAACAAAATCGTACTATAAAAAAAGAAAGCGAAAAAGGAAACAAAAAGGGGCCGAATTTGTACTACAAAAAAAAAAAGAAAATCAGAGAAATACGAGCAAAAAATGGGAGTACAAGAACTACATAAAAAGCAGCAAGAAAGAAAATATCATGAAAAAGGGACAGAACAATTGTGAAACTAAGAGATAAAGGAGTATTATTACGAACGAGAAAAAGATAAATAAAAGACAGAATATGAAAGAGAAATATCTTAATCATGTAGTCATTTATATTTTAATACGACTAGAACTGAGTTCCAGCAGAAGTATGATAATAGTGAAGGTTCGTTTGAGGTTTCCGTATAGGTACGAGGCCAAAGCCACAGACAAAGTTTGTGGGTAGACACAAAAACACATGATTATTACTAAATTTCTCCATATGTGGATGTATGTGGGATGAGAATATTTGCACAGATGCATAGGCAGACTGCCCCCGAAACGTGAGATTTTGTCCAGGCGAGACATTACACAGGCTTTAGCCCCCTCATCGAAACGGTGGATTCCATACGGGAGAATTCCTAGATTAGCAGAGGGTATGAGAGTACATGGAAGGATCCATTTTATCAAGGTGCTCTTATACGGGACTCCTCCCTCTTTAGATTTTTTGAACCAAGGTAAAATCCCATGGTATGATATCTTCTCAGCTTATGAGGGAGCAAAAAAAAAAACAAGGATAGTAATATGCGGTCACATTTCTCAGGCTCCGAGCTTTCTCCGTGAATACGTGGAAGGATGGGAATTTCTCCAAAATTCCTCCAAAAAGCCCACGAGCCCCAGGAAAAACGGGACTTTGTGAAGGTGGATGCATGTAGATTTATTGTGAATCCGAAATACATCTTTCTCCATTATCCCATTTTCCCATCAAATAACCTGGAGGTAAATTGTATAAAATATATGCATACGTATATGCATACGTTGTACATATTGCATATGTAATGTATCCCTATGCACACCATCCATGAAGATATCTCGGCAATGTCGCTTTTGCAAACACACATATGTCATTTGTCACGTTTCAAATGTTTTAATGCACTAACCTTTTTTCTCCTGTGGAATTCCTCTTATGACCAAATCATAGGGTGAAAGTGGGAAGGTGTGCGGTTAGAGCCCGAATCAAGAAAATATGGGATGGGGAAGCTTTAAAAAAAAATTCTTACTACTCTCCATTCCATATGATATACTTGCTTTCTCTGTATGTCAGTCATGATTGTTTCCACAGGATTTTCACTCCTCCTCCCTGTATTTCTTCCACTTGTTCGTGCTTCGAAAGTGAAAGTAGGGGAAGACACATTGAAGGAGCGGGGAAGGTATGGTTCCCAACTCCAGTTTGCTCCTGGAGATAATCTGTAAATGGAAAGGGAGGGTGGAAGAGAGAAAGCCTAACATGGCGGAAACATGTGAGGAGAAAGGTGGAAGAAAGAGGCTTCTTGCATGGGAAGGAAGAATAGGAAGCTTAAAAGAACCTTAGATTCTAACACATGTTCAAATAAGCATGTTAAGCGTTATGCTTTCACAAATAATTATTGCCATGAAAAAACTAAGCAATTGCAAAAATACTTCAGCAAAGAAGGTCAACTGCCTTCACCAGAATAAGTTCACAAACGGCCCGTGCGTGAGTTTTAACAACTCCGAGGTGACAAAAAGGGGAATGGGAAGAGACGTTTATACTTTTTTGGCATACAATGTAATTGGAGAGAAAGGGAAAAGAAAATACAAGAAAACTAACAGAAGATCGGAAAGCAAAAATACCAAAGAAGAAATTGGAAAGGTGAGCGCGAAGAAAAAGGAAACTAAAACAGAAGGAATGAACAAAGAAAGTGGAAAAAGGCCTAACGGAAACAATGCAGACATAAAAGGCAACGAAAACAGCTAAACGAGACGCCTAGCAAAAATAAAAGAGACAAAGAAAAAATTCAAGAAACAAAATAAACTAAAAGAAAGAAAAATGCAAATGGAAAAAAAATCAAAACAGAAATAATCTAAAGCTTAAATAATGACAACATAAAAAATAATAGAGAAAGAAAGGATGAAAAATACAAAATAAAAGCGAGAGAAAGCATGAAAAAAAAAGAAGTAAGGAAACAGAAAAAAGTAAGCATGAAAAATACAACATAATAATAGAGAGAAAGCATGAAAAAGTCAACATAATAATAGAGAGAAAGCATGAAAAAGTCAACATAATACTTGAGAGAAAGCATTAAAAAGAAATAAAAATTAAAAGAGTAAGCATGAAAAAGAAAGACAAAAGAAAAAACATGATAAAGACAAAAAAGAAAAGAAAAAAAAGAAAAGATGAGGAATGAAAAAGAGACAATGCAAAAAATGACAGAGAAAGAAATAGTGTGAAAAAGTGAAAAGAAAAAATTGAATTAGTGAGAAGGAAAGTCATGGCGTATGGCTGTATGTACACTCCCGAAAACAAATGAATTAAACTGCTGGTGTTCATTGCTTTTTTCGGTTCACACAAAAAAAAGCTTCCCATCATCCTTTGTTGCTCTCATTCCCTCCGTTTTTTCGAGAATCTCCAAGAACTTTCTAAACCGGAACAAGTTTTGTTGTTTTTTCTCCTCCTTCAGGCTAATGAATGTTCCACTAATGAAACTTTTTTCTGGGCTAATTGATGCTTATAAGCAAAATCCAACTTGTGCGTTGTTTTTACTTTTATCACTTCCTTCTCCTACTTTTAAAATTTCGACCTTCTTTCTCAATTTATAGTATTTACACACTGCCCCGCTTCCTGCAACTTTATTCTCCTAATATAATTTATCTCCTTGTGTTCTCTGTTTGTTCGTAGTTTACGCATAAAAAACGTCTATGAATGAATTCATACGTGTATATTACGAGTATATACCATTGCAGTAGAAGTGTTTTCAATTTCCAGATATGTGTCCCCACCAAAATAGAGACACATGTTTATCTTGTGTGATGATGTGAGGAGATGAAAGGCAAGGAGTGAACATGGTTTCACAGTTTTTTTTTATTGCAGCATACTTTCTCTCTGTCTTCTGCAGTTTATATCTTATTAACAAGGATCATAATAATGATACTAGAGATACAAAGCATTCATATACTTTTATTACTTTCCCCACTTTTTTTATTTGCCTCCATCTTCGTTCAGTGTAGTTTCAGTTGGTGCATATACCTGGAGGTTATTATTCTTGATCATATTTATTTTACGAATCTGCCCATCCAAATAAGTCCATCTAAAATTTCTCTGCAGTATGTAAAACAAACACTGGTCAAAAGTTGAAATGCATATGATTAGAAAATGAATTTTTACTTTTAAAAACTAATTTCTTACTTTCCGAATATTTTCCATTTCTATACATTCCAAAATCCAGATTTGTTCATTTATATTTATTCTTCTCAACTCTTTTAGCCTATTAAATAAAAATATTTTTTACAAGTAAAAATGGCTTATTGTCACAGCATAATGCTTTAGTTTGCGTAATCACAAGTTTTTAAATTGCAAATAAAATGTTAAAATTAGCTGTATTTATGTGCCCAACAAATCCTGTCAGTACTTAAAGCCATTCTGAATAGGTGTATGTACAGCCTATAGTAAATGAATTTCACATTTTAATTGCTTAAGCCTTTATGCTCCCATAATAAACCCTAGAAGTCCCAAGTAACCAAGTTGGAGCACAAAAAATTAGAAAAGTATGATGGCACCTCGTTTTTGTGGCATTAGTCAACTTACACTTTTATGGGGTAGATATAATCATATAGTGTGCATACAAAAAAAAATGGAGAAAGTTTTTACTAGCATACCAAGGCATTTAAATACGACATTGTCACTATAGGTTTATTACCTCAAAAAAACGCCACAATTAGCTCTAATATTATGCAAATAGGTTAAAAGCATGGAAATATTTTTTTACTTGTCCCATTACTTCCCTTAGACTTCACAGCATTATGGATGTGTCCATACATACGTATATGTAGAGGCATAATTTTGGCAATCGCCCGCATCTCATGGGAATTTTGTCAGGGTGTTTGATAAGAAAAATATGTATTTTACTATGTACATCATTGTATGTACTTATGTATGTCCAGATACGTATTGAATTGCATTCCAAATGGCCCAATTACTAATGTGGTGAAATCTAATTCAGCATTTCCCGCTTTGTTTGATCTATTTCATGCTCTTCCTCCTCCATTTGGACTCGGATTGGTGAATCTCCAATGGATTTTCATGGACCTCCTCCTCATATCTACATTTCCTACGGCGTTTGTATAGGTAAGAGAAGTTATTGGATATGACTCGCTTTGTTCAGTTTCAATGTACTATTTGTAATTGCTTTTATTACTACGTTACATATGTGCATGCATACGCGAAAATTTTCATTGTAAAAAGTCACTTAATTTCCCATTTTCGTATTCATTTACATGGCATATCTTTCCTGGAAAAAACTTTTTGGCTGCTCTCCACATTACATTTTATGGGATGCTCAGAATCCAGAATTTGCACACAGACCCCCAAAAAAGTCTTTGTTACATCCCTAATCACCCTCAATACATGATCATTATGGTTTCTGGAATTTTACTACGACATTAAATCACCAAATTACACATAAAATGAGGCTGGCAAATGACATAACTCATTATATTATTTTTAAAAAAAATCAAAACATGGAATGTTCCTAAAAGAACTAGTACTGATGGAATTCCAGTGGTTCAAATAGCCGGGATTTCCCTCACATTTTCTCAATTAAAGCAGAAGCCTATCCCATTTTGCGGGGTATATACAAATACATTTGTACGTGTGTATATATGTACATGTGTTGACTTTTCCTACTCGTCCATACGTATACGTATGGAGTGTGTGCCGCATTAGCAGCAATGAAGCTTTTTGCATGGGCTTGTCTCAGGGTCTTTTCACTCACCGTAGGATTTTTTTATATATTTCCCGAGTAGTGTGGACTGCAGAATTTCATTGCAGATTTGGTGCATTGAGCAGGGAAAAAAATCACAGATTCCGTGCTGTTAATGGAGGATGGAGAAAGTTTGTTTTTTTCACACATTTTTTTCTATCAATGTTCCAGTGTGCATAGTAGATGGAGAAACACCCGCTTTTTTATGGTTATCTCATCTCATCACATACTTGCTTCGCATCAACTTGCCCCTCCTCCCAGTCACGATTATTTCCCCGCAATGTCCTTTCCCTTTCTATACCGGTACTTTCTCTCATTATCCTCCACTTTCTCCTATAAACTCCTTATTTCCACATATTCTTCCGCAGAAATCCAGAGGATGATACTTCCACCGATTTAACTTTTTTTTGTATAGGCATTCGTATTTTTTCCGGGCAAAAATATATAGAAAATGTGGAATAATAACTTGAAAAAATTTCCAAAGACAGAAATACCCGGGTAACTCCCAATACTTTTCCGTACCAAGCGCGCCATCTACCTCCTACACGGGAAAAGTCCGGGTAACTCAACGTTGTTCCACGCCAAGAGAGCGTCCGTCAAAAGTGCCTTCTATGGGGGAAATGGAGAAAATTGTGAAGTGCTAGCTTTCTCCACTTTCTCCTATTTACCACCAACACCAGATGGCGCCGGCAATCTCCCGGGGAAATGATGGCCTAATAAAAATCAGTTCAATATTTTACGGTCATTTTTGTGACATTAAGTATTTTAAACTGGGCCGAAATGTGTGCCGTGTTAATAAAATCTGATATAGAGAAATAATTGCTCAAGGAGGTAATTGTATTAGCTTTTCGTGGAAAGGCAAAGGCAGATAGAAAAGGATTGACAGGAGAAATGTTTGAATTTCGTAATTGTGTATTGAATATAATCCATGTGGTAATTATTCACGTATCGATTACACACCGGTATTGTCTCGTAGTGACGGGTAAAATTGAACTTTCTAGGAAAAAGTATTGCATATATTTACAACTTGATTTGTTGTAATCACTTTCCCCCAACTGGTACATGTCCGTTTTCCTTGGAAATACGTTGACGCCATCATTCTGTTTTGGTATAGTTGAATGATGCACAATGCCTTGGTATGGAGCTGGGCTCTTATTTAAAAGCTTGGGTGTACCCATATCGAGTTGGGGGAATCAAAGGATATTTTTCTGGTACTTAATTAGTATAATTGGCTAATTGCTTCCCAGGTAAAATGTTTTTATTTGGAAAATTCCCCTTGTTTTATTCTGGGCAATTCCTGGGAATTTGTTCTCAATTAAGTATTTTCCTAGAAATACAGCTTTAATAAATTCTGGGGTAAATCCGGAGAAGTTCTGAGTAAATCCTGTTTACTCGTAAAGCTTTAAACTCATTACTTTTTGTATCTAAAAATTCCAAAGGAGAAAACAGGGTCATACTCGAGGAGAAAATCTATGCGTATTTTTACTTACCCCCAATTCATCCCATATCCAACTGTGCTACTCAATTATGTACCAAAAGGGGCATAAATAAAGAATTGTAACCAAGAATGGCAATACACACATTGTAGTAATCTCATGCTCTTTTTCTTTCTCTCTCTCTCCCTTTTTTCTATGACTTTCTCCGCCCTCCCACCGCAACTTTCTCCCACGTTACCTCCTTCCCCTCGAAAATCCTTGCTGCATTTGGGCCTAACTAGAAGCAATATAAGAAATAAAGAGAGACCCCGAAATTGATGTTGACCCTATAATTTTTTGGGGGCATGTCCCAAATACTTGAGTGTAGGCTTTCCCTTCATCATAAATAGATTCATATATAAAGGGTATACACATGCAAAAATACAACAAAGGCAAAGAAAAAAAACATAAAGTTTAGATTGTGTTCATGAACATGGTCGTGAATAAACAAGTGTGGAGGGAAAGGAACAATTGGTCACGGAAACTTTTTTTTTGCACTCACAAACACACACACACACACGCATTGAACTAAAATGGGGCTTTTTCTTTATCTGTGCGACACGAATTATAACAATCTAACATTTAGTAGGTTTAAATGTACCCGCCATACCCACGCACACCCTCATTTTTTTTAACCTCCGTCCTCGACAAAGAGAAGGTGTGAAGGAGGGTTCAGAACAGGCGAAATCAAAATTACTTTACTCTAATATTTTATGTGGTCGTGCCAAATTCTAAAATTCTATTTTGGGGCTCCAAAAATAATTCTTGTGAAGGTGGAACATTTACCTTTGAATTTCCCCCTTTCTCGGACTATAAACAGGGGAAAGGTTTGTCACAAGAGGATTTCCCTCGAAAGGATTCCCCCGGATTCCAAAGGATATTCGTAGAACCCACAAATGGGAGAGTGCATAATGCGATGGAAAGGGTAAACGTTTTAGGAAAACAAATCGGGTGAGGAAAAAGGAAAACAATCCCAAGATTAAAACGATTTTGAAAGAGACTCTTGAGCCGCTCTTCAAGAAGCACTTGAAAGGGGGAATCAGAGGGGCGGCAGGGAAGAAGAGGAGGACGAGAGGAAAGGGAACACTTGCGGAAAGCAAATCAAATATAGGAACACAGATAGACAAAATATATTGCTATACATATGTATATACAGTTTCACTTACATAAGACACAAATTCATTTTGGGAGGCCCAAGAGAAGATGATTGAAGGGAATAGAAAGTATATGACACAAATGGAGAGGAAATTTGAGAGTCATTTATTTCTTCATCTTTTGCTCTCTCAAAATGTTTTGTTTGTCCCTGATAAATGCAGGCGGGGGAAGGACAAGAACGTGGAGGAAGACGACAACGGAGAATAGAGAGATTGATAAACTTTTTGGAAGAAAAACTTAACTAATAAACTTGTGATCCGATCGGGTTTTCTTGGGCAGAGGGAAAAGTATATTAAATTGAAAGGATTCGGAAGGATGACAAACTTTCTCCTTTGATTTCTTCCTCTATTACTTTCCCCGTATATTTGTCTACACTATTAGATGGAATGGGGAAGGTTGTTTAACCTCCACCTTCCTATATTTCTCAATACTGAATATGTTTTTGTTTCTCATTTTCTCTCATACTTTCTCTCACTTTCACTTTTGTTGTTATTTTTGCCCTGCCGCTTCCTGCTCTTCTCGTTCTTTCTCCAGCATTTGGGGGTTTCTTTTTGCCCTAATAATTCATATTTCTCCTGCTTTCACTTGATTTCTCGGTCTGCAGACGTAACTTTCATTTTCTTTGCTGCTTTCTCTTCATTATTTGTTCTCTTTTGTATTCATTATACATTTGTTGACATTGACTACCCTTACACTTTGATTCTCTGTTTTATTTTCACATTGCCATTTAATATTTTTGCCTCTGCAACAAAAGCTTCCTCTATTTCTTTGCCTCCTGATTTTTCCTTTCTCCCACTTTTCCTGTTTTTTCTGTCGCATTTTTACTTTTCCCGCCTTTGTATCCTTTCTTTTTTCTTTTCCCAGTCCATTCCTTTTTCTCACGCTTTCTACTTTGCCATTCTTTTTTTTCTGCTTCTTGTATTCCGGCTTTTCTCTTTATGTCCCTTGTTTTTCTACTTTCTTTTGCCTGATTTTTCTTTTGCCAACGTCCTTTCGTGTCCGCGTTACTCAAGATTTTTTTCGGTTTCTCTCTTTTTGACATTTTACCGCCATTGCTTTTTTCTGCTTTCTTCTAGTCATCACCTTTTCTTTTATCCGCCTTTGCTTTCTCCTGCTTTTGAGATTGAATTTTCCCCTCATCGTTCCCATTTTTTTTAAACGCAATTGCATACTATTCTTTTACACATGATTTTCGCTGTATGCCTTATACCTATGTATGTATATGTTTCACTAGTGTTTTCCTCATAGTTAATGTTAATGCATATGTACGTTCGATAGCTTTCTCCACCACCAATTATTCACACCTTTGTGGTGGCAGCATCTTTTTAAACTCTTAATTTGTCCTTGACAAATATTGGATTCCCTCCTCCACCCTGTCTTTTCCGTGTCAAAAACGTTGGGAGTCGTCTATTCCCCAGAAGTTTGGTATGTGTACATGTAATTATTTACAAAAACTTTCTGAGTATTATTTTACGGTACAGTAGGACAAGAATGCCCATAGGACACACATGTATCCAGTTGCCGTCAACAAGCCATGGAGTGGTAGTAAATGATGGAAAATGGAAATCATGTGGCGCACTTACTGTGTATCTATACATATGAATTGGAGCTTTCTTTTATGTCAACGGGCCTTTTTCCCCCCATTTGCTCCTTATGTTTTCTATGGGATCAAAAAACAAAGTAGAAACAGCATTATAATCACGCCCCATGAGTTGATCTTGTTTCTCCCTCTCTCTCTGTCTTGTCTCGATCTTGTCTCACCCTTTCTCTTTGTCGTTCTCCCCTTGAAATCATCTTCACAGTGCTATGTCTATTCACATACTCATTTTTTTCTCGGGTGTTCTGCTTCCTCTCTCAGAAGTGGGATGGGTTTGTGCGAGTTTTGTGGGTATTAGTGATAGGAGGCACATGAGGAAAGTAGAATGGTGGTTGTTGTAGGGCTTTTCTCTCTCTCTCTCTCTTGCTCTCTGATTGTCGTTCCTCCCTTGTGACTTTCTAATCTTTTTTTTCTTTTCCCCTCCCTTCCTTCTCCTTTCACTCTTTCCTCCCTTCCAAAGCCTTATCTCACCTTTTCCTGCTCACTAGGTTCTTTTGTGTAGAATTTTGTTGTTGTTGTACCTCCCTGCATGTGTATATACTGCACTGGGTTTGCATAAGGAATAACGTATAGTCAGAGGGGGAGAGGGTGGAACTTTTGCTAAATATTCTGGGAAGTTGCAAGGCTTTCAAAGATTTGTTGGTCCGCCTCTGGCTTCATGTATGCACCTATGTGGAAGCTTGGCACGTGTCTTCAAGCAAATTTTCATGTTGATAGCCTACCCCGTTTCTCTCTCTCTCTCTCTCTCTCTCTCTCTCTCTTGGTCTTGTCATACAATTCTGGTTTTGTGGGTGCATTATTGATGTTGGAGCTGCATAGGTACGTGTAGACTCGGGATAATTTTACGGGGTTTTTCCATGTTCATTCAGTGCTGGGACAAAAATAGAATTTCATACTTTATATAGGTAGATTTATTTGGGGGAAAGCCATTGGTTTTATTTTGGATATGTTTTCAACAATTTTGGTCAGATTATTTTTAAATGGAGAAGTTGAAGTTTTTAGGTTTAGAATACGTACTTTACGCTGTTCTAATTTTCTCCCTTCTTTTTTACTTTCTCATGTTATCTGCGTTCTCCTTTTTTAATGTTTCCATTTAATTTATTAAAAATCTTCATCTTAATTAGATGTGTTTTTATATTGCTTTCGGTCACTTATTTTTCATACTTTTTCATTTATGCAGTTTTTTTCTGCTTCTTCGTGATTTTCTTTACGCTTTTCTTCCTCCTTCGCACTCTCTTTGTCTCTCTCCGTGTCTCTCGCTGTCTCTGCATCCTCTTTTTGCATCTATTCCTGTCTCTTTTTCTCAACTATACCTTTCTATTATACCAAAATCAAGGCGTTAATTTTTTCTCCCTCTCCCTCTCTCTCACTCTCTTCCTCTCTTCCTCTCTCTCTCACTATCTTCCTCTCTCTCTCGATCTCTCTCTCACTCTCGCTCTCACTCTCTCCCTCTGTCTCTCGCTCCCTCTCTCTCTTTCGTTCACCCTGTCTCTCACTCTCTTTCTCTGCCCTCTTTCACTTTCTCTCTCCTTCTCTCTTTCTCGTCTCTGTATTTTATATCCTCCTTATTTCTGCATGGTTGTACTTGTTCAGCATTTGGTTATTCCTTCGACGAGTTGCTTGTGTTATTTAAATTATTTTTAGTTCCCCACCTTTTATGTTTCCCTTTCGTTCTACAATCCCTCTCTATATACATTCGCCTTGGACGGAGCACGTCCCCTCAATTTCGATGAATCACAACGAGCTTTGGCCTCTAGTACAGGCACTCGGCGGTTGGAGCCACTCCGCCTTTGAAATAATTAGCTAACATGCAATGTAGGAAAGCCCTTTCTCTCTCTCTCTCTCTCTCGCCCCATCCGAATTCGTCCGTGTTTTCCACAACAAACCACAGTCACCGAAAGCCACGAGCCACATGAGATTCGGAGTGTGCGGAGAGGACAACTCTCCCTCCGTCTTTTCTCATCACATCCGCTAATTCTCTGTCAACAACACGACGTCGGGAGATCATTGTACCAACATGTAAACAGGGAAAGGAATCAAACTAAAATGCGAGAATGGAAATAATGGGACAAAGTAAAATATAATTTCTCCCTTACATGTTTTACCATCCTGTTTACACCCGGAAGAAAAGTTGTTTTTGGGTTGTTTTGCGAAGGTGCTGCAGCTGCGTTTTTCTGCATTTTATTTATTTTTACCTAGAAAAGAGCATTACCTCCGTGGATGTCACAAAAGTTTCACGTTTTTCTTGAGCTAGAGACTCTTTTTTCCCTGGTTGCAATCTTTATTTATTCATACTTGGAAAACGCTTCCACATTCCCCGGGGGAATTCATGGATGCAAGTCTCTATTACAAAATCTTCAACATTCCCAGAGAATGTAAAAAAAAACTGGGAAGAAACAAAACGTTTCTTCCTTTATTTGGACTTGCATTTGGAAACAGTATCTTCCCTACATAATCGGAAATTAATTTTACAATTTACGGCGAGTAAAAAAGAACGTTGAATTACTTAACTTGATATACCGTAACAATAAAAGGAACTAATAATCAATGAAGCAAATCAATGAGTCATTCTATTACAAATTAGGTAGTAAAACAATAATGGTAAGTTATATTCGTACTTAACACATGTAAATACATAAGTATTGCTAAGTATGCACATGCATTTTATGGAAGGTTAATAGCATTTATTAGAACAACATTAATAGCGTGTGAAAGCCAATTCAAATAATGTGTAAGGGCTAGAGAAAAAGTCAGGGAAGAGATTATGATAGTAGGTGTGAGGTCGATCACAGCCGTCATCAAATTTAGTGGAGGGAAAGACAAAAGGGGAGACCTAGGTGGAGGACTGATGGGTGAAATGCTATAACAAGGATATGACGGAGTGAGAATTAAGAGCAGACATATAGAAAAAGGGGGAAAGGGAGACAGAAAAGGTCGCGTCTGTCGCGTGCAAGCAATTGTGAACCTCTTTGGTGCATAATAAAATTCTCTCTCCAAAAGCCCATAACGAAACGATCAACAACCAATGGATGAAAAAGGTTGAATGTGTTAGAGTCAGAGAAAAAGTGAGAGAGTTAAACAGAGAGAGAAAGAGAGAGACTTAAACAGGGTGAAAGAGCGAGAGAACGAGAGACATAAACAGAATGAAAGAGCGAGAGAACGAGAGACATAAACAGAATGAAAGAGAAAGAGAGAGATACGAACAGGGTGAAGGAAAGAGAGGCAGAGAAAGGGAGACACAAACAGGGTGAAAGAGAGAGAGACAGAGAAAGAGAGACACAAACAGGGTGAAAGAGAGAGACAGAGAAAGAGAGAAACAAACAGGGTGAAAGGGAGAGACTTAAACCGGGTGAAGGAGCAAGAGATAGAGAGACATAAACAGAATGAAAGAGAGAGAAACAGAGACATCAACAGGGTGAAAGAGAGAGACTTAAACACGGTGAAAGAGCAAAATAAAGAGAGACATAAACAGAGTGAAAGAGAGAAAGAGAGAGACATTCACGAGAGAAAGAGAGACAAACACGAGAGAAAGAGAGAGACATTCACGAGAGAAAGAGAGACAAACACGAGAGAAAGAGAGAGACAAACACGAGAGAAAGAGAGAGACAAACACGAGAGAAAGAGAGAGTGAGAAAGAGAGAGAGAAAGAGAGATGCAAACACGAGAGACAGAGAGAGTAAGAAAGAGTGAGAGAGACAAAGAGAGAGACAAACACGAGAGAAAGAGAGGGTAAGAAAAAGTGAGAAAGAGAGAGAGAGACAAACACGAGAGAAAGAGAGGGTAAGAAAAAGTGAGAAAGAGAGAGAGAGACAAACACGAGAGAAGGAGAGAGTAAAAAAGAGTGAGAAAGAGAGAGAGAGAAAGAGTAATAAACAGGAAAAAGGGAGAGAGAACGAGAGAGAAAAGGGAAAAATAGAGATCCAAGGGAGACAGAAAAAGAGAGAAAGAGAAAAAAGGGGCAAGAGCAAATGAACTATCACTCTTTAAAATTTAGACTGACTCCGCCTAAACACCTCACACCGGAATGCCTTCTTTTAGACATGACCAAAAAATATAGATATGCACAAGACTATGTGTGCATACAATAGAGTCTCTCCATAACAACACTGAAGGGAAGGACAAATATTGTTACAGGGATATATTGTTATATGAAACATTGAATGTATTACGTGCGGGCAAGGTGGAACAAATAATGTTATACAGAAATGTTGTTATGAAGAGACTGCACTTTATATGCACGCTCACATGTGGACCTATACGTGCTCGTACATACATACACACATATGTATAAGCTTCTGCACGCTATGCTTCTCCTCACACCTCCACATGCCCCTAACTATCTTTGCCGTAGTCAAAACATCAATTTTTTTCACCCCATATGCTAGACATCACCTAACAATTGCAGTCGTTTCAGTGGCGGGAGTAGTCGTAAAAGAACGGATAAATAAGTACAAGGAAGAAAAAAGTGGAGAGACAGTGAGAGAGGGCGAGAGAAACAGCGAGAAAGAGAGAGAGGAAGTAGAAAGGGAGCGAGATAGAGTGAAAGAGAAAGAGAGAGCAAGAGGGATTGGAGAGACAGAGGAAGAAAGAGAGAAAGAGAGAGAGGGAGGGAGAGAGACAAAATCTGCGCCATGCACCTAAGCTCATGGAGAATTTCGTGACCAACTTGCTAAAGAGTCAGATTTTATCTCCATTTAGTTGAGCATGAGTAGCTTGCAGAGTCGACGTGAGAGGAAAGGGAGGCAGAGTGGAAGGAGAGAGCCGGCAAGATCTAGAGAGTGAGGGACAGACAGAAATATGGAGGGAAAAGAATCCGGATTTTGGAGGGAAGGATCGAGTAGCGTGTGTATGTACATACATACGTGCGTGCGTGAAAGCTAGAAGGCGGAGGGAGAAGTACGAAAAAGGAGAAAAGAGGGAGATAGAGAGAAACAGAGGTAAATATGAAAGTGAAGAGTAAAGTACAATGAGAAAGAAACAGAAGTTGAATAGAGAAAGCTGGGCACAGAGAAAGAAAGCAAATAAGGGAAAGACAGGTAAATACGGATAGAAGGGACAGAAAATTAATGGAGAAAGCGTAAAGAGAGACAGAGAGAGAGAGAAGTGGAATGACATTAACAGAATAACTAACCAACTATGATTAGCTATGACCAAAAGACAGAGCAAATACCGAAGGCAAGTAGGAACGAGGCATAAAATCATGATCTCCAAATTAGGAAAACACTCCACGAAAAAGTGAACGAAGGATGAGAAAACATCAAGAGAAAATGGGAAGAAAAAAAATCAAAAGAAATTGGAAACGAAAGAGTCGAGAGAAAAAGGGAACGAAAAAAGCAAGAGATGGAACTAAAATTAAAAGAAATAGGAAATTAAAAAATTAAGAGCAACAGGAAATGAAAAATCAAGAACAATAGTGACCAGAAATCGAAAACATGAGAGAAATACAAAAGGAAAGGAAATCAAGAAAAACAAGAGTAATACAGAAGGAAATAGAATCAAGAGAAAAAAGCGTAATACAGAAGGAAACAAAATCAAAGAAAATCAAGAGATAAAAGAGTAATACAGAAGCAAACAAAATCAAAGAAAGTCAAGATAAATAAGCGTAATACATAAGGAAAGAAAATCAAAGAAAATCAAGAGAAAAAAGCGTAATACAGAAGCAAACAAAATCAAAGAAAATCAAGATAAATAAGCGTAATACATAAGGAAAGAAAATCAAGAGAAAAAAGAGTAATACAGAAGGAAAGAAAATCAAAGAAAATCAAGAGAAAAAAGAGTAATACAGAAAGAAACAAAATCAAAGAAAGTCAAGATAAATAAGCGTAATACATAAGGAAAGAAAATCAAAGAAAATCAAGAGAAAAAA
>JAQGBT010000852.1:0-40411 GCA_034698585.1 Disparrhopalites patrizii | reverse complement strand
AACGTTTTCTCTATAACAGCACCGGAACTCTATACCAGCACAATTTCTTTCTTGTCTCACTAAAATGTAAATATTTATGCCCGATTTTGTAAATATTGTTAGAATTTGGAAAATTATCAAAGTTCAGCCTGAAAATAATCTTACTTAATTAATATTAATATTTTTTAAACTAATTCTCTATAGACTATGCACACGACAAAAATATATTTATTAAAATGTTTACGGATAACGAATGAAACAACAATGGACATAAGGAGGTAAAAATGCGATGATCGACACGAAAGAACTTCCCTGGAGATATCCTTGGAGGAGCGGAAGAGCTTCGCATGGTGCATAGGAGAACCTAAAAAACAAATAAGAGCAAGCTTCTCTCGTTTGCAAGGAGACAGCTACAGCCGATTGTCTCTGGATTAGTCGATTGCTAATTCATGAAGTGATCATCTCCATTTTTCTAGCTTGCAGCAAATGATCATCTTCAACAATTCGTTAAACGTTTTTAAAAATGCAGATTATGAGAAATTTTAATTCGGATTCTATATACTAACCAATCAATCTATATAAATTAAATTTTTTATACGTTTTACCTCTACATTCGCTTTTACTGTGTACAGAATAGCCTGAATAGCACCGGCATCAGTCAAACCTCAATTGTAAATCAATTATATTTAATTTTCATCGTAAACAACTGGTTCTCTGTACACGTCTGGTTTAGCAAATTTATTTCAAAAAATTCAACGTACAATTGGACGTACAATTGCTGCAGTCGACTCTCTCTATAACAGCACCCTATCTGCACCAGAAAAAGTGCTCTTATAACGAACTGCTGGTATATATACCAGCAGTTCGTTATAAGAGCACTTTTTCTAGCCTGGAATAAATTTGTGTGAAGTCATACATGCGGTGCTTAAATGAACAGGTTTTGGCAACCATCGCAATGTACCTCATTATTCTGGTACAATTCCGGACATCCGACCGATCGCAATACAGTGGACTCTCGCTATAACAACCGTGAATGGAAGGGCAAAATTGGTTGTTATATGGAAAAGTTGTTATATGGAACATTAATGTGTACAATACATATGCGAAGGGTTGAAAAATAAAGTTGTTACAGGGAAAAAGTTGTTATAAGGAGAGTTGTTATAGAGAGAGTCCACTGTAATGAAGATGAGCTCTATGGGTGACAAGCACCTATGTCAGTACTGTGGAATATACAGTCGACTCCACTATAAGAGCACCCTATGTGCACATATAATTGTGCTGTTATATCAAGATGCTGTTATACGAAACTGGGTAAAAAAATAATATTAATTAATTCAGACCCGTTCCAATAAGTAATACATAGCTTCATTGTTTAATAAAATACATCATTATTTACGTAATTTTACTATACATGCTGAATTTTTGTTGAAAAATGAATGTGTTATACAAACGTTCAAGTGTTGTTATACAGAAAAGGTTCATGTTAAATGTACTTGATGGTGGCTGAATGCTGTTATAGAAAGAAAATGCTGCTAGAGTGAGATAAATGTGGTATATAAGGAAGGAAATATCCTGCTGTTATAGCAAGAGCTCTTATAGAAGTACCCGTTTACATTATAACGTTCTCGGGGGGAACTCAGGCTGCTGTTTTAGTAAAAGTGCTTTTATATACAGTGGAGTCTCTATATAACAACTCTGAAGAGAAGGACGAAAAATATTGTTACTGGGAAAAGTTTTTATATATAGAACATTAAATATTTATACCAAGGGGCTGGAAAAATATGTTGTTACAGGGAAATGTTGTTATAAAGATACTTGTTATAGAGAGACTCTACTGTAGAGAGAACACTGATATACGGAGAGCTTGTGGGTCAACCACATCTAAAGCAATTTGCACTGTAGAAACACGAATACTGTCGCAGAAAGAGAATCCGACAAGAAAAATGATTATTTTTGAAGCGCCTCCGACATGCCCAATTATACATGCAGGCTCAGCAGAAGTGCGGCTATATTGCTGACAACAAAATTTACAAAACTCGGCACGCTCTCCTGGTCAAACACGCGAAATCCGCCATCTTGAATCCCAACATTAGCAACCGACCTTATGTCCCGAGTAAGCGCTCTAATGTCCAAACTGTTGGCTGATCCAGAATCCCGTGCCTCCGTTTTTGTCCGCATATGCAAAACGGCTTTCGCCTTAGAAATTTTCCCCGGGATGACGAATGCCGTGAAAAACGTAAAGGAGTACAAGAGTAAGGACAAAAATGTAAAAAATATGGAGAACACGCCCAGAATTGGATACTGACCCACGATCAATATACCGAACGTGCCCAATCCAATGCAGATGGAAATTGCCTCAAGTTTTATCACGTAGAATATGTTGCTGCATTTCAAATTTAGTAGCTTGATGACCACCAAAATGGTCTTCATCTGCCTAAGCATTCCGGCAATTAAGTCATGAGTCGCCAAATTGTCCTTAATTATTGTTCCTTGACCGCGTCTGGGACTGTCACAGAATTAATTTTCATTATAAAACATTTTATGTTATGTTTTGTGTCGCAAATTTCCGAACGTATTATTGGCAACTACATCGAATTCACTTACGTGCTATCACACAGCCTGTTCAAGTCGCCCAATATGACTTGAAAGCCTTGTAGGACGAATTGAAAGAATGAGAATTGCGCGCAGAAGTAAGTTATAATCATGACATCAGTCAATACTAGACCAGGTAAGAGCCACGGGGATTTGTAGGACGACGGCAGCATCGTGTAAAGCCCGTATGGCATTTCAGAATGAAAGCTAAGCCCCACCGCCTGAGCGCAGACGCATATCAGCCCATCCAAGGGCATGAAAAGGAACAATTGATCCACTGGAGATAACTCCAGTAAGCGTCTCTTTGGTGATCCTAAAATCCATCAGTTTAATAAAATTAAATTTGCACATTAAACTTGATTTGCACATTAAATTAAATTGGCGCATTAAATTAAATCTGCGCATTAAATTACATTTGCGCATTAAATTACATTTGCGCATTAAATTACATTTGCGCATTAAATTAAATTTACACATTAAATTAACTTTTCGCAATCAATTAAATTTACACATTAAATTAACTTTTCGCTATCAATTAAATTTGCACATTATATTAACTTTTCGCAATCAATTAAATTTGCACTTTCAATTAAATTTACGCTTTAAGCTATATTTTCGCATTAAATTACATTTGCGCATTAAATTAAATTTATGAATTAAATTAAATGTATGCATTAAATTAAATTTGCACATTCAATTAAATTTACGCTTGAAGCTATATTTTCGCATTAATTTAAATTTGCACATTCAATTAAATTTGTGCATTCAATTAAATTTACGCTTGAAGCTATATTTTTGCATTAAATTAAATTTGTGCATTAAATTAAATTTGCGCATTAAATGTTCGCATTAGATTTTTGCATTAAATGTTCGCATTAGATTTTCGCATTGAATTTTTGCATTAAATTTTTGCCATAAATTTTCGCTTTAAAGTTTTTCATTAAATTGCATTTTCAAGTCATTTTATTGTGGAATACTTATTAGTAAAAGCGAAACTGAGCATCTCATTATGTCGTACGTTTTAAATCCCGCAAGTAGAAAAAGTTCACTAGGGCGACGCTCACGGCATCTTCACGGAGCCACATTTCCATGCAGACGTAAGTGAACATTGTTGAGCCTACCGTGTAGTGAATGTGAAATATGAGCTCCCAAATTGCCCATTGACCCGTGTACAGAACCACGATAAGGCGAATGATTATATGAATCATTCGGATAAAATTCAGTGCAAACAAAAGACGGAATCCCAATCGCTTCGTACGTGAACCTTCAGGGCGGAAAGCGTTTTCGGCCCATTCCAAGGGCAGGATGCAGAAGCGACTTAATGTCAAATATAATTTGATGGTTCCTCCTAACTCGATTCTCGACAGCATGGCGTAAACTATGGCAGAGCAGCCCGTATAATAAATCTAATCTTCCAATTGCTATTAAATTCCGATCCAAAATTCTGCTAAATTTGCAATATTTCATAGGATAAGATATTCCAATATTTTCAATCGGTTGTAGAATACAACGCTAAATTTTCTTGCAGATTCTTCCGTGAGCTGTCGATGCAATACTACTCGAAATGTTACTAGAAAGCAAGCGTTTTGACGTAAGCCGCTGACGGACGTACGTTATATGCATACATAGTTATGGAAAAATACAGTCAACTAATTCTTCAACTTTAATTGTAACGTTCTGGTCCTTGAAACCGTGATTAAAATGCAGACCTCGAGAACAATTAGACAATTAATAATTGTGAAATTTCCGTTCTCTATAAATAACGGCTCTTTGCTTTAATAAGAAAGTTTTCCTGGTCTAATGAGAACCGTTTAAGATAAATATTTGAATATCTTTTACGCAACTTGAACGGATTGAGTAAACGCTTCAATTACGTATACAACAAGGAGCTAACGATCACCTTTATTAAGCAATTTGGTTTGCCCACCTTCGTGAAAATCTGAGTATATATATGTCTAATTGCATGCATGAGCGTTGAAGCATACGACAAGCTTACTAATTGTCACACGTTACGCATTTAGGCACTGTAACTTCACTATCGCATTTGGGCACTGTAATTCATACATTGGAATTTGAGCACTGAGGTTTAATTGTATGTATATAAATGATTCTCCAAATAATGTCTGTCTCTGAAATTCTGTGCGTACACTGTGAAACTTGACAATTACATAAGTAATTTACATCATAAATAATTCACATCATAAATCGAAGAATCCGCTTATTTGTGCAATATACATTTTGTATAGATATAGCTTCCCGGCACGTGGCGAAATTATTACGAATTGGCTCTAGACCTTTCTCGAGCAATGTTAAAGACTCCTTTTAGCTTATTTTGAGTACTTATTTCTTATAACCCTTTAAATGGCGTATTCTAATTTGTCACTTACATATACTTGAATTAGTACATATGATCATGCTTCATGCATCTGCATACAATGGACTCTCGCTATAACAACCCAGAAGGGAAGGGCAAAAATGGTTTTTATATGGAACATTTAATATGTACACAACATGTACGAAGGGTTAAAAAATAATGTTGTTGTGTAATAATAAGTTTTTATATAGAACATTAAATATGTTCCTTACATGTACGAGGGGCTGGATAAGTAATGTTGCTATACAGTAACGCTGTTGCAAATAGACTTGTTATAGAGAGACTTAACTGTATGCCTACATACAGATTGTGAAGAGATGGATTCTCTCTAAACGTATGTATTGTTATGTAGTATTTGCAAAACTTGTGAATAAGTCGGATAGATTAATTATCATGATAATTAATACAGTGGAGTCTCTCTATAACAACACTGAAGGGTGGAAGAGAAACATTGTTACTGGAAAAGGTTTTTATGTTGGACATAATATACGTATTTTACATCTACGAACGGCGGTAAAAATAATGTTATTATACATAGAAACGGTGTTAATAAGAGACTTGTTATATATGTATGTATGTATGGATTTTATTTATACTGTCGAAAATATAGCCGAGGCTCTTACAACAGTTATAGGTTGTTACAAAGTATTTGCATTTTACATTATTATTTCATGTTTCATCATATATAATCGCGCGTTCGTCCTTAAGGGTTTCTTAAGAGTCGCCACTGGAATTTGTATGCACGATGTTGCCCATTGATATTTGGGTGCTATCAGTAGCAACTATAACTAATGTTTGTAGCAACAGCGGACTATTTCACACAATGTGTTGTATAGATGATTCATGCATGCTATAGCTGATGCTAGTTGCTACTCACAACCACACTTGCAACAATTCACTCATTGAACGCGTTCACTCACAAAATTCAAAGGCATTTTGAGTGAATTCAGTGAATTAGGCGTGATTGCGACAAGCTGCCGAATGAATTGAATTGATTGTTGCATACCAAATTGGACAATGAATTGAGAAAGAATGAACGCTCCACCACGGTCGTGAATGGAATTGAACGATGACATTCTTTTCCTTCTAAATTGTGATTTTCCAGAATTGGTTTCACTTAAAACTAGCCTTAAACTCTTGTAGCAGCATTTCGGTTCTGTGATTCTATCAAATTATTCAAGATATTCAAGTTTTACCAGCAAATTGTTTTTTAAAATGAGATGATTGGAGCAATCACCCGTTCAAATCCATGAGTTTGAATGAATTTCTTAAAAAATCAAAAATATATTGAATAAATTGATTTGAATGACGCCACGTTGACAGTGAATGAATTGATTGTGAATATTGCTGATACTGACTTTGAATGAATTTGAGTGAGTGCTTGCAACATTCAAGGGTTGTGAGTGAACGTGAATTTGAACAAAGAGCTAAAGTTGCATGTGTGCTTACAACTATATTACCTATTGCCTATTCCTAACTCGTATTGCTTGTTAATGAAACTCTTATACTAACTAATGCTATAAATATTTAATACTAATAATTCCTATGGCTTACTAATGCTAGTGGTGGATTCTAGCTCTGACTATGATTGTTATAGTAATAGGAGCTCACGCTCTATGATTCTTAGATTCTACTTACTAACGCTGCTACTGATTTAAGAAAGTACTACTCTTTTATCAATTATTTTATCAATTCAACTCCGGGGTACTACTCAATTTACAAGTTCCTATCAATCACCTACTACGCTAGGAGCAACCACACAGAACGTGGTGAGTCATATATGTAGACGCATATGATGATGATACACAGGTATACATGTTAGGACTAATTATTGATT
Source organism: Disparrhopalites patrizii (assembly GCA_034698585.1). Taxonomy (NCBI): domain Eukaryota; kingdom Metazoa; phylum Arthropoda; class Collembola; order Symphypleona; family Sminthuridae; genus Disparrhopalites; species Disparrhopalites patrizii. Next base: position 33,629 of record JAQGBT010000852.1, on the reverse strand, counting down.
AACAGAACATGTACAGTGAAGTCTCGATACAACTACTCTGAAAATGGCAAAAAATGTTGTTACAGAGAAATGTTATAACGAGACTTGTTATAGAGAGACTCCACCGTATGTTGTTATGCACATTGCACGTATTAAATGTACATTTGATTTATAAAATAGAGTGTGCCGGACAAGTTGCCACCTATTTTGCGCAATCAAGATACAGTCGACTCTCTGTATAACAGTCCCCTGTATAACAGTACTCTCGTTATAGCAGCAGGAAAAAATGCTCCCCTCAAAAACTTTCTCCGTTTGTTAGCATAGAAATGTCTGTTCTCTATAACAGCTTATTTATAAGTCATCATTATGGTTACATCTGTTCCGGCTCTATCACCATTGCTTAGCAGGAAGGAGCCAAAATATTTGTGTGTATATGTACGATTGTTTCCATAAGGCATGGTTGTAAGGTTAGTTGGTATTATCGGAACATTTGAAAGAGAAACGTCTAACTAAAATTGATACAACAGCATAAGATACATGTAAACCCTAATAAATTCCGCGTATAATCGATACAATTTGTCCGCACGCAAGGTTACGGAAACAGCCAGTTGCAATGCTACTTGCAACTAGAAATGTACTCCGAATATAGATATATGCATATGTATTGCAATAACAATAATACATGCAATTAATATGTACATATATAAGTGCATATGTATATACACAAATACATATATTTCACAAGTTTTCTGGAAAATCGAGTATTCGCTGCGTAATAGCCTATTAAATAAATTATGAATGTCTATAGTAAAGTTGTTGTGACCACGAATTCAATGCCAACAAGTTAGCAAATTTAATGGTATCATCGGTTAAATCGTACAATTATTATTAGATATTATAGATTATTATAGATATTATAGTATTATTATTATAGACATAGGTTGTATATCACTAATGACAGCATCGTTGCACGTGTTATTCTGGCGAGAAATTGTTAGCAAAATAATGATGATAATAATATACATACAGTTCCATATGAAAAGTTGACATGAGTATAAATCTTTAAATTCATTAAAGTGCTATAATCTAATGACGTGCACAGTATACTAAAAACATTCAAGGTGCTACATGCATGTTTCTACTTTTAAAAGCAAAATCAATCGGCAAGAAAATTTTCACTGGCTAATATACACAATCTGTTCTTTGTCATATCATAATCCGTTTTACTTCATGCAAGCCTCTGTGCGGTTAAATAAATTTGACCGTTGCACCAAAATAAAAATAAATTTTACCGTGGACTAATTTGCACCAAAATCGCTACCAGTACTAATTTCAACGAGAAAATGCCACTAATGGCTAGGTTTAAATGTGCAAAACTTTTCCAAATATTCCCCACTCTCGTGTCTGTCTTCGGCTTTTTCCCCGTTCAAAATCCGTTTGCAGACGTTAAACAAATGACGTTCACCGTCCTGAGCAATCCTCTGCTCTGCTGGAGTCTTATTTGGGCTGTGTACCCCACGGTATTCCTCTTTGACTACATACTCAAAAATTTCCTTGAAGAAAACGCCAACGCCACACTGAGCGTGAAGATAATGTATATCGTGGAAAATTCATCCATTTCCGTCGTCACACTCAGCGTCCGTCTTGCAGCCATTTGCTACTGTTCCCAGTGCGTTGAGTTGCTCCAAACATCCAACCAACTTTGGATGCTTCCATCTCCACCCACAAATGTCAAGGGTCCGTTCAAAGGTGTTACATCCCTGTACCTTTCCCTTGCCATTCTCGGATGCGGCTCGTACCTTGGCTATACTTTGTACACTTTTCTGGACATATTTACATTTCCAACAGAAAGGTTTCAGGTGGTCGTCGTGATTCCAAGCGTGCCCTATCTGGCCCAGACGATTTTCTACATGCTGAATATCTCCGTGGATACTTGCGTCGTCTATGGATTTGCCTTCGTCATTCTCGCTGGCTGTGGATTGTTGGGTCTGGAGCAAAAAGTGAGCTTTGTGCTACTTGGCGCAATTCAAAGGCTGGACGTTGGGCGGGGGCAAACAAATTTAGTGGGTACGACGATTGTGCAAACTAAATTCTCCCGGAATCAGGATTTTCAAGAGGCTTCTAATGGAATAGATGTTGATTTCGGAAAATCATTTTTAAAGCTGAAGAAAGCATTCAAGATTTATGGGAGTATGGGTGGCTGGTATAATTTGAGCATTACGTTTTATTTGATTACTAAAATTGTTGACACCGTCAATGACATCACCTTCGCGGAGACGGGAGTGAGTAATATACATATTCGTTCCCTCCTCATCTGTGTCATCATGGTCCTATCTCTGGGCACGTTCGGCGAATATCTGGAAAATGAGGTAACTTTGATTTGTTTGCAGTGTAAATTTTCCATTAACTATTCTACAATTGTGGCTCGAATTTGGACGTTTGTTTGAATATAAAAATTTGTTAAAAATGATCACAGCAAAGTCTCAATAACCAGCCCCTTTATAACCACATTTTCCCTATAACAAGATTTGTACTTCCATTTACACATTTTTACACATCCTGAACTCGTTCTATATAACAATATTTATGTAACAGCATTGTAACAATAAAATTTTCCTCGCCCTTCGCAATAGAATAACCCGTCCTAGAAGTTCCCTATGTAGCAAAAAAACTAAACATAGCTCTGGAGCCAAATTATTAACTTTCAAATAGAATTATGTTCACATTCAAATTCCAACACATGCAGCTGCCTAATTAAAATTTTAGATTTGTACATACTTTAGCATTATTTTACCCCAAAATTATTCAAGTTCGAAGTAACAACGTTGCTCTAAAACAACATAATTCGTCTTTCCCTTGACTGTTGCCGTAGAGAGTCTCCACTGAACACATTTCTTCTATACACGCAAACATTTTTGCATTAAATGCTCTATTACGAGATGTTTAAAATTTTTGCGTCAAATGTTCTTCTATATACAAAATGTTTAAAATTTTTACACTAAATGTTCTATTACAAAATGTTTAAAGCTTTTGCACTAAATGTTCTATCACAAATTGTTTAAAATTTTTTTTAATAATAAAAAATTTAGTTACTATTCTAAAATACATTGCTTGAATGCAAACCATTTGGTGTAATTGTTTCAGTTGGAAAAGAGCAAAAGTCAAATTCTAAACCAAATTGGGAAGCTCAAGGTTGAGCCACAAAATGAGATTCGGGCCAGGCAGTGCAAGACTTGGGCGGGCTGGTACAGCAGATGGAAATGGAATTCGAGCGCCAAAAATTTGTTCCGCGTGAACCATGGGATGATTCCAGCAGTAAGCATTTGTACTGCAACGATTCTGTTTTCATCCAAAATGTTTAGTTCGATTCGTTTAAAAGCACGAGTCGGTTCTAAATTCGCAATTCGATCCGATTCATTATGTAAATTATTCGATGCAGTTGGATTCAAGCCCATGGATTGATTCGAACCATGATTCAAACTATTCAAACAATTCTGGTGACAACTATTTTTTTTTACTTTTTGCAAATTTTAAGCATGAAGAGAAGTCTAACAGTTTGCCACTTCAAATAAATGCAAGTAACTGTGATACAATATTTACCGTTGATTTAAAGTTGCTACTATATTTCGATGGTTATTGCTCTGCTTTCGGCAGAATATCCAACAATTCTGTTTAAAATAATGTATTGAATGAATTAAATTTTAGCTAACCTTTATGACCCGATTTACGTTTTGAAAAGAATCAAATTTTCAAGTTTTTGAATCGAATCGAACTGAATCGATACATCCAATCGAATCGTTGCCCACGTAATTGTTATTGTATTAATTATTATTATATTGTATATATTATTATATTATAATAGCATGATTTGATTATTGCATAAATTCGGCAAATCGTTACGGCGATATTATTACTATGCAAATGTCCTTTTTTGGTAATTATTCCTTTAAAAATAAGTATGCCATGAATGTGACGGTGAAGATAAACAACTTTTTATGAAACGTTTGCTTACGCAGGTGCTTGGAACTGTTTTGACGTACTTCATCTTCATTTTTCAATTGCGAACGTCCGAAATGGACAAAGAGAGACGACGGACGGCTTCAGGATAATCTGTGTAATGAGTTGGAGTCTGTCCAGTTTCTAACGGCCCTTGATAGGTATTTGTTTACATATTTTTGCTTCAGTGTTAATAAATATTCAGTTTCCACTCTTATTTCGAAACGTAGTTTTGCTCAAGTATAGACAAGATTTCAGACATAAGTTTCATAAGTAGACAAGTCCTACTTTGCTTCTTCTTCCATAGCTGTTAATTTTTCCAAAAGGAATAACATCAGGAACTGAAAATTTTTATAATTTCCGTAATTTGACTCTTTCGGATTTTGGGCAGATAAAGCCATGTTGGACTCGAACATAACTTTTGCTAGTAATTTGTAGAAGCATTTATATATATACGTATGCATATATACATATTTATTTAAATATTTATAATAATTAACGATATTTCTTTGATTTGTTAACCCCAATTGGTTCAACATATGATTTTTTTAATGCGCTTCGGTTGCCATAATTTTTAAACGAAAATGCTCGGTATCAAAATACTTACCAATTCTGAAAGCGTGACTTCTTAGCATTTCAACGAGATGTATGAAGCTATATGATAATAATGTACGTACAGTGGAGTCTCTCTATAACAATTCTCTTTATAACAACATTTCTCTGTAACACCATTATTTTTCCAGCGCTTCGTACATGTAAGGTACATATTATTTGTTTTGTATTACAACCTTTCCCTGTAACAATGTGTGTCTATTACCCCTTCAGAGTTGTTATATTGTGACTCCACTGTATATATGTACATATGTATATACACATCTCATCGTACCTGAATTCACACCTATAGGAAATGCAGTATTTGTTGCATAAAAGCGTAAACTAAGTTATGGATTTCTTTAATAGTTGTCGGAGCTACAAATTCAGTGCTACCAAGTTACTGAACATAATGTAGTCCATTAAATGGTATCATCGATTAAATCGTACAATATACGTATTATTAGACTAATGTTGTACATCACCCATGACAGAACCTTTGCACCTATTTTGTCAGCTAGCATTGTTTAATAAAATATTGACGATAATAAAAACTTCAGTCCTAGGAAATGTTGGCACAAGTATAAAAAATACGTTTTGCGTTATATAAACTATTAAAGCACAGCATAATATATGCATTAAAGGGACTATAAGCCCGTCTCTACTTTGAAAACCAACCCGCAAAGAAAATATCCACCAGCTACCCATAATTTGTTGTTTGGCACAACACAATCGTTATTAAGTTTTTCAGCCCGTTTTAGAGTCAAATAAATTTGACTGCCTCCGTCTTTCTTTTACATTAAAGATATTGGATCGTATCAGTAAAGTAAAGTGAAAAAAATACGTAACAACCAGTTTGCTTATATAACAATTTTCATCAAAAACGCAACTAGTATTCAATTCAACCATCACATGAGTAAGTTAATGGGACGGTTTAAGTGGGAAAAACTTTTACACATTTTTCTTGTCCTCCTCTCCGTTTTCGGTTTATTCCCCGTGCAAAATCCGTTTGTACAGGTTGAGCAAATGAGAGTAACCATCCTGAGCAATCCCATGCTCTTCTGGAGCCTTCTCTGGGCTTTCTATCCCACGGTATTTCTCTTTGACGTCGTCATAAAAAATTTCCTTCAAGCAAACGCCAATGCTACGCTGAGCGTGAAGATAATGTTTTTCGTGGAAAATTCATGCATTTCCGTCGTAACGCTCTTCGTCCGTCTCGCAGCCATTTGTTACTGTTCCAAGTGCGTTGACTTGCTCCAAACGTCCAGCCAACTTTGGAAGCTCCCAAGTCCGCCGGGAAATTCGAAGGGTCCATTCGAAGGCGTTGCATCATTATACTTTGGCATTGGGATTCTCGGATGCAGCTCGTACTTTGGCTATTCGATGTATACTTTTCTGAGCGTCTTTAAATTTCCCACAGAAGTGTTTCAGGAGGTAGCCGTGATTCCAAGCGTGCCCTATTTGGCCCAGACGATTTTCTACATGCTGAATATCTCCGTGGATACTTGCGTCGTCTATGGATTTGCCTTCGTCATTCTCGCTGGTTGTGGATTGTTGGGTTTGGAGCAAAAAGTGTGCTTTGTGCTACTTGGGGCAATTCAAAGGCTGGACGTTGGGCTGGGGCAAACAAATTTGGTGGGTACGACGAATGTGCAAACCAAATTTCCCTGCAATGAGGATGTTCAAGAGGTTTATAATGGAGCAGAGATTAATTTCGGGGAATCCTTTTTAAAGCTCAAGAAAGCATTCAAAATTTATGGGAGTACGGGTGGCTGGTACAACTTGGGCATTACATTTTATTCGGTCACCAAGATCGTTGGCACTGTCAATGATATCACCTTCTCCGAGACGGGAGTGAGCACCATACACATGCGCTCCCTCCTCATCTGTCTCATCATGGTGATATCTCTGGGGACGTTCGGGGAGTATATCGAAAGCGAGGTAACTCCGAATTTGTTTGTGGCTTAAATATGCCAATAGCTATTTTACAATTGTGCCTCCAATTTTAAAGTTTGTTTAAATTACGAAATTTTGCCAAAAACGATAGCAAACTGTTCTTGAACGCAAAATGTTTTGCACTACATTTATTTCAAAGTTTTAAAAATTTGCTGTTGGGTAACCAAACTTTTCAGTTCAAAATGTATAGTTATAACAGCAAAATAAAATGCTGGGATGTAAGCCGTTTGATGTTTTGCAGCTGGAAACGAGCAAAAGTCAAATTCTGAATCAAGTTGGGAAGCTCAAGGTTAGACCACAAAATGAGCTTAGGGCCAGGCAGTTCAAAACTTGGGCGGGCTGGTACAGTAGGTGGACATGGAATTCCAGCGCGAAAAATTTGTTTCGAGTGAACCATGGGATGATTCCAGCAGTAAGCATTGTTATTATATTAATTATTGTTATACTAATAAATTATTTTTAAATTAATTATAATTATGTTAATTATTATTATAGCAGGATTATTATATTATTTTCGATAACAGTAAGAGCAATATTATTGCACTTAAAGTGTCCGTTTTTGGTAATTATTCGCTCAAAAATAAATATGCAATGAATGTGACTCCAAATAAATAAAGGTATGCAAATTGTTATGATATTTTGGTTTACGAAGGTGCTCGGAACTATTCTGACGTACTTTATCTTCATCTTTCAATTACGAACGTCCGAAATGGACAAAGAGAGACGAGGGACGGCTTAAGGATAGGCTGTAATGAGCTGGAGACCGTCATTTTCTAATGGCCGTTTGCAGGTATTTACTTAAATATTTGTGCTTCAACCTTATAATAAATATTTAGTTTGAGCATATCCTTCAAAACGTATAATTGCACAATTGTTTAATAGAATGTTTTTGCAACGCATGTATGTAAATAGCAATAAAAATCAACATTAGCTCGTTAGTCGTGTTTTGCTGCTTCTTCTGCTGCCCTTAGTTTCTTCAAAGTGAATAGCATCATGAGCTGAAAATTTTGATAATTTCTGTAATTAGACTGGCGGATGAAGCCATTTTGGTTTCAGACATGGTTTTACTAGTAATCTGTAGAAGCCTACATCATATATACATATATGTATATGTTGCTCACCCCATTAAAAATAAGAATACCGAAGGGTACTCCGAGGAACAGCAAGGAAATTCGCACAGTGGATCCTGCCCAAGCCGAGCCCAAAATTAATCCCAAAGAAGAAAACAGTCGTCGCACTCCTTGGCCCATGCCTTCAATAAATTTTCATCACCATTACATTTCTTGACTACATATTTAATTGTTGTATACAACAAAATACGCAAGAACAGGATGATTTGTTTTTGCAAAAATTTGCATATTTTTCACCTTGTGTTTTGCTGCTCAGCACCTTGGAAGACAACGTAGCATTAGCAATGGACGCGATGGGGAATCCCAAATAAATCGTGACTAGTCCAAAGAGGAAGGACGCAAAATTACCTGTGCTGCCTACAAAAATTTGAATCGTACCCACATATGCATGTATCAAAAATTGTAAAATAGAATGTTTAATTAGCCTAACAAGAATTAAGTAAATTTATTTCGTGAATATTAAGTACGTCCAAATTTGTATCGTCAAAATTTATTTCGTGAAAATTTAGTACGTCGAAATTTACATCATAAAAATTTGTTTGTGAAAATTTAGTATGTTGAAATCAATATCGTCAAAATTTATTTTGTCAAAATTTAGTACGTCGACATTTATATCGTCCGTATCTCTCGAAAAGTTTGTACGTCAAATTTATATCGTCAAAATTAATTGCGTCAAAATGCATTGCGTGAATTTTGTCAAAATTTATTAATTTGTGATGCAATAGCAGCTTTACCTTCATGCTGAAACGCCAGCGTATAGATGAGCCACATTTGCGCCAAAATAGCCAGTCCGACGCCAGACACTAGCAACGTGGTATCCCTTACGATTTTAGATAGGCATGGCACGACCACGTACACAGCAAGTGCCACCATAGCGCACATCATATACACGAGGGAATTCTCGCGGACGCCATACCCAAAATTTTTATCAGTAATAATCGGCAACACGGTCTCGATTCCGATTTGCCCAAAATATCCAATAAACACCAAGGACAATAGCGTGACGTAGGAGTCCGTTAGAAATTCTAGTGGCCGGATATTCAAACGAACAAAAATCTCACATTAAATTTCCATCCAATAGCATATTAGAATAACTAATTTAACTACATAAATTTAAATTAAATTTCACAAAAATAATATCTCACCATTTAAATACAGTCTAAATCCTGATAAATTTTGCGACTCTATAAGAGGCGCGTCATCTTCTGGGAGAGGCGCTCCTTCACTTTCCTCGCCGTCAATTTCTATTTGGGTGCCATTTTCAATTCGCGCCACCTCTTCCCGCTCCGTTTCAATGTCTCGGAATTCCTCTGTCAGGTTTTGGAACATTAAGAGGACCATGATGCCCAGGACTAGCCAGAGCAAGCCTAAGAATAAGCCCGGCGCATTCACTGGCGTCACTCGTATTAACCCGAATAAATCAAAATCAAAAGAAGACATAATCAGCTGGAGCGCCGGGCCGACGATGATCCCCAATTGGAACATGCCGCTTGAGAGGCTCAAAAATTTGGTTCGTTCTTCTTTCCTGGTGGTGCGGCAAATTTCTGCCGCAAGCATGATGGCGGCTGCTGTTCCTAGTCCTGAAATCATGAGTAATATGCGTATAGCTTACCGATAGAAACAAGGTGCAAGATTCTAGATGAACAAAATGTTTTATTGATTAAGGAAATGCAAGAAAAGATATAACTAAATGTATGCATATGCATATATATATATATATATATATACACGCACAAACCACTAAGGCATCTCGCTAGGATGATGCAAGGGACGCTGACGGCACAGAGGTAGAGAAAATTTCCGGTGGCTCTTAGCAAGAGGGCTGTTAAAACCATGGCTTTTGTGTGGTGACAAAATTTGTCCGATAACCGGCCTCCCACGACTCCGGAGATCGCGCCGGCTGTGCTGTAGACTAAAATTAGTTTTAAAGAATTTATTTCCTGGAATTACATAATTATACGGGTACAGTGGAGTCTATACATAACAAGTCCATTTATAGCAACTTTTCTCTGTAACAACATTATTTTCCCAGCTCTTCGTCCATGTAAGGTGGATATATTTAATGTTCTACGGTAGAGTCTCTATATAGCAAGTCTCTTTATAACAACATTTCTCTACAACAACCTTTGTTTCCAGCCCTTAGTACATGTATAGTGAATATGTAATGTTCAATATAACAACTTTCCCCTATAACAATATTTTGTTCCTTCCCTTCAGAGTTGTTATATAGAGACTCCACTGTATGTAACAACATTTCCCGGTAACAATATTTTTCCCCCTTACCTTCACGGTTGTTATATGGAGGCTCCACTGTATCATGACGTTGTACGCTTAACGTTTTACAAATAAAATGTACGTATGTTGATATAAGTATGACGATATAGCGTTATCTGCATGTTAGACAGCAATATTTAGCCCAATTACTTATCAATTATTCTTAACAAGCTACAAATTTTTTTAAAACAAAATTCGCCTAACTGATTTTAGAGGCATTCAAGTACATTTAAACACTTTTTTGTTTCAATAAATTTTGATTCAAGAATATAAAAATTCTGGCAGGATAATCCGTAATTTGAGCTGATTTTATGAATATTTCTTAAATAATTCCCAAAATAGGCAGGTTTGTATGAGTATGCCAGAGTCTCTTGTATGACAACGAATTATTTTTTATATTGTAAGCATACATGTACATGTCTTTTAAGTTTTAATTAACAATTTTTAAATAATATTTTTCGCTAACCTGACACCATAAAGCCCATCCAAGATTCATCAGTCACTCCAAAACTTTGCAGGTATTGCCAAAGTGTTGGCAGAATTGCCACTTGGATTACACAAAGGAAAACAACAAGACCAATTCATATTTTCTGGCAAAAGCAAAATGTTTTGCTTCATTTAAATTTTCTGGCAAAGACAAAATCTTTTGCTTAATTTAAATTTTCTTGCAAAAGCTTAACATTTTGATTATTTTAATTAATACTAGCATTAACTATTCATGTCCTAAATGCCTTTGCTCAAAATTTTGCCTGTACATATTTAATTCAATATGTAATGTCAACATATGTGTAAATCATACCTAGTTCGCAGCCTCCGAAGAAGGTATAGCTGAGACAAACGGCAAAACTCCATAATCTCTTCCGCTTGAAGGCCTTCTCGCGATCCATTTTCCGTTATACGGAAACAGCAAACACATACAACGTACAGAAATTTCAATCCGAAGTGTTTGATCACAAGCTGTTACGCATCAGAATACATGACTCACTATGCATGTGAATAGCACAAATGAACGTGGACAATAATGTATATTCATCCAAAATCGCAATGTATTTTGAAAATCGATGGAAAATTATGGTCACCTTTAGCTCCTTTTGCTGTCAAAACCTTCTCGCTAGCACACTTGTCAAATGACTGGCGGTTTTTTTCCAGGATGTTTTGTATGTAAACCATACTCTCTTGTATACACAACTGAAAGCTTACACGATAAGAATGACTGTGAGGCAAGGAATTTTTTGTCATTCTTTGGAAAGGCATTTGAAACATTGCCTTGTACAGAGCTAGACCATTCACATATAGAGGAAAAACCAGTCAATGAAAACCGGTATCTTATCAAGACGAACAAGGGATTTCTTTATCTTTACTTTTTTGTGGATAAACCATATTTTACGTGCGCCATGCATGGATATATGCATTAAACATATATCAATGCGTGGTCAAGTTCCACGAATTTATTGGATATATTCAATCTAAAGGGAAAAATGATGTATGTACAGTGGACTCTCGCTATAACAACCCTGATGGGAAGGGCAAAAATGACTGTTATATAGAAAAGTTGTTATATGGAACAATTAATACATATATACACTACATATACGAGGGGCTGGAAAATAAAGTTGTTATAGAGAAAAAGTTGTTATAAGGAGAGTTGTTATAAAGAGAGTCCACTGTATACGTACACCCATTTTATCGTATTGAATTTACGTATGGGTTATTGCTGGAAGCAATTACAAACAAATACTTCAATGGACAACGTCAGTTCTACAAATACATATACATATACATATACATGTTCAAGCTACGTATAGCGGGCAAATTGAACAGCTTTAAATCGGAGTTTGCAATTTTTAAAGTTTATCGGAAAGCAACGAGGGGAACGACTCCACCACTTATAACTGCTCTATAGCCAGCCATAGACAGGGGATTACTACCTTGTTGGAATACGAAGAAGTCAAGCTATCAGAATTGATATGTAATTTTATTCAAAACGATTACAACTAAAAACCATGGCAAGTGATACGCCTTAAAAAATTTCATATTAACATATGAATGGGGATTAGGGAAGCCAGATTTTGTCTGCGCGAAAACAGGACATTTTGAAAATTTGATTTGACAGAAATAGATATACGCGTTTTTGAGTGTACATAATTCGAGTTTTAGATATGTATGTAGGGCAAAAGTATTTGTTCTACCAACGTTTTGTTTTTTTATGCAGTTACTGGATACTTTTACAAAGATGTGGAGCGTCGAAGAATCCCTACAAGCACAAAGCGCAAAATCTGCGTCAAAAATCAGCGGGAACTGCTGGAAAAGCGCAGATGCAGTTTACCTCAGCATCTGTGGAATTACGGCACGTAGTAGTTCGCGCAAAAGTATAAAAGTAAAAAGATACAAGAAAAGTGCCGATACTCACCTCGTAACTGGCACGCGGATTTTTCTGCGCAATGTGGGCACTGCAAAAAAAATCTGATGAAAAATGAGCAGAAAGTGGATCGCGTATTGGCGCCAATACGACATGTTTGCTTGTGCTTGTAGGGAAGGCTGGTTGCAAAAAATAGTTTTTTCTATCTTCGAGCACGGTTGATTCTGATGATTGGCAGGGAATTGTAGCTCTGCCTTGACACTTTCAACGCTACGTTAGTTTCGTTGGTCAGTCCAACAACGAAAATATGCGTTCTGCCCGTGCATTTCTGCTCTCATGTCTGAGGACGAATGAATTTGGCTGCTAAAATTAGGTACAAATTTTTCCAGTACTACCAAACATTTTCACAATTGATGCAAAAATTGATTGCAGACCGTCTGGTTCATTTATGTATGTGTACATACATGTAGACAAGCATATCCATATAGTTATGCACATACTTTCCCAACTGGAATGCTATTTCTTAACTGAATTTGTGTATTTACTAATGTGACAATAATTACACAGCAAATTCAATTAGTCCAGTAGATTACACGACTTGTGGGATTATTTCATGCATTTACATTTGTTTTAAAAAACAGGACTGAATGGTCTCCCAGGTTGGACACAGGATACGATTCCTAAAAACAGGATGGTCCTGGTAAAAAAGGGGTATCTGGCTTCCCTAATGGGGATTAACAAATTCTCGTACAAGTTTTTTGATTTTTTGCGGGGGCTCCATTATTGGACCGAAACACGTGGTCACGGCCGCTCATTGTCTCATTGCACAGGAGAAACGCGCGTTTTAATTCGCGTTTTAACTCATCTTTTTCGGATGTCATACATTGTGTTCTATAATAAATTTTTGCTCTTTCAGTACCAATATGTATAGTGAATAGGTTATCATATCTTACCAGTGTAGGTATGTGAACATTGATTTATGATAGAAAATATTCCCTATTAGTTAAATGTATTGGTATAGATGTACCTGAAACTGGAAAAAAATTACCCCGTCACGAGGTGTGATTATAGACCTACATATGAAGGTTATAGAAGCAAAAGGAGATAAGTCCGCTGGACACGATTTTACAGGAGAAATGAAAAACGTATTTAGCTGTAATATTGCGAATTTCTCAAAATATTATTTTCACAAAAATAAGTGCATGTGCTGGTCAGTCTGCATGCATGAGATTTAAAATCCACCAATTATACTTAGCGAATTACGCCACCATCAATTAAATTCAACAGATGAACTTATTCCCTTTGGCCACTGACAAGTACTTGTCTCAATAAATATAAGATGCTCACACGTACATTGTCAAAATGCTTTAATGAATTCACTCATATGTTTCAAATATAATGATTATTAATCGTAAACAGTATCAACAATTATCGATGGTTCAGAAATTGTTGCATCATGTCCTATTGTAAAATTAAATTAAACGTTACCGCATCATTTTTGTCGACATAAGTAATAAATAAATTAATGAATGTCTAGACAAAGCAAATCCACTTACAAATCTGTGTGCATAAATAACCATTATATAGACCTAACGATTTCATGTCTAATTCCGACTAGCAGAAAATATACTACAGCCCATTTTCGCGAATGACCATTAAAAAAGTTATATTGTATGCAAAAAAAGTCTACCGATAATTATGCATTTTACACAACCTTATTACAATATTAATGTGTGCATCCGTTGTCTAAACTAAAGAAATTAGGCATGTGCGTGGCATCAAAATTGTAAGGAAGATGTATTTCCTCAATCCCTACAGATTTTAACAATTTCCACACATCCTTTCTTTTGTCTTCCGACACATGACTGGTAGTGTCTATGTTACGCAAAATGGAGGAATCCCATTAGCCCCCTCGCTTAAGAACACCTTGTGTGTATAACGAGCTGGTAAATAAAAAGAAACTTGTTAGTTCCAAAAATTTGAAATCCACATACAGTGGAGTCTCTCCATCACAGCACTCCTTATAACAGCATCTTCTCCGTAACGTCATGAAATTCGTAGCACCTATAGTACATAGGAAACGTAATAAATATGATCTTTATAACAGCATTCCATTTATAACTGCAAAATTTTGGGTTCCGTTGGATGTTGTTATAGAGAGACTCCACTGTAAATAGTACAGTATAATAGTAATGACATACAATGATATATACATACATACATGCAACAATCTTAGCTGTACCAACTGAATGATTATTGACAAGCAATTTCTGACATTCGCTTATGAGAAAATTCTTCTGTGGCTTCATCTTATCCTTCGCGTAGGTCTTTCAATCAAACCTTTGAAAATCTTTGTACGTTTCCACATGCGGCACAGGGATTTATATAGAGGTGAATTTGTGATGAGGAACTAACGCAAGTAAATTTGTGCAGGCGAATTGATCGATTTGTGCAATGAGTTGAAGAAATTCTGCCAATCTCTTCAACGATGTCCGTGCTGTAGTGAATTACGTGGTGAAATTAGGCATGGCGATCGTTGGAATTTTTGGGGGACTTCGACACACTATGAATTCCCCGCTCATCGAAGCAACGATAGTCATCCTGGAATCGTATACAATTCCAAAAAAAGCAGTCGTATACGACTGCGTCCTCTTCGTTGCTCCTTATGGGAGGGGATTTTTTTTAAATGTATGTGACCAATCGTGGGTCGCTCTTTATTACAGGCAATTTACCCACATACCTTGTGCATTTTACATCACGCCAATGTGACAATTTATGCCAATCCAAATCATACGACCAGCACCGTATAAATGCTGGAAGCTTTAACTATGGGGAGTTGGTGAGAGAGTGGCAGGCAGTTCCGATAGACATCGATTTGCATCCAGGCGTCAGTTGATAAGGAGATCTTGGTCTTCGTAACCTTCGTAGTGCACTTGTACAGTCGTCCTGCAGTTCTGTGCTTTGTCGAGAGTCCTTATCTTCATTTGGCTGTTAATGCTCCTCGGTTCCTGGCTTTCCTTCCACTATCCTCTCTTCCTCCCCTCGGCAACCAAGTGTGGCGGAGCATGGTCCTAGATGGGTTGGAATCCGCTCAATCCCTCACGGCTGTGAGTACTTTACACCACTGGTCCGACTTGGCTGCCCTATGGGAGGGGATTAGTCATACCGGAAAAAGTGACCCGTATCAGGCATTGATGCTACTGCGATAGCGCAAAACTTTGGATAAAAGGACATTCACGGGAAAGTATTTGAGGGGGATTGGACCATGCAAGCTAAAGATAGGAGCATATATGTTAAATCGAATTACAAACCCAACATTGGTGGAATTCCTGGTGACTCAAGTCGTTGGGCTGCTCGTGACATTTAAATAACTGGAGCCAGGACAGTTTGCATGTAATTTAGGACAATTCTGACGTGCTGACTAAACATTTCGGATCAAAGCGGACCGATGTCACCCCTAGCATGAATTTTCGACGCGTGTGTTTACAAAACCATTCAGACGATTGCCTCGATGATACAAGAAGGGGCTGATCCCGTTCTCAGTTAAGCGCCTACAATTATTAGAATGATACATATTGTCATATTGTACATTTAGATACTCTTCTAGTGCATACAGTGGACTCTCGCTATAACAACCTTGAAGGGAAGGGCAAAAATGGTTGTTATATAGAAAAGTTGCTATATATAGAGCATTTAATATGTATACTACTTATTCGAAGGGCTGAAAAATAAAGATGTTATAGATAAAAAGTTGTTATTAGGAGAGTTGCTATAGAGAGAGTTCACTGTATATCAAAACAACAAACATTAGATTTTGCATAAGCTCATGATGGGCGATATGGAATGTCCGAATCAATCAATCAGATGGTACTATTAAAAAAATTTGACGCCTATCGAATTTAATAATTCGGCGTGTAATAGTAGTTCATTTTGTATAGCTGATATACATATAATTATAGATAAAACCAGTACATGAAATACATATATAGTATAGAAGGTTTGAATCAGTTGAACCAGTGCGGTTCAAAAATTTTACTGAATAGTGTGAGTCTCTTGGTAAAGTTTCTATTTGTTATATTCGATCCGCATGTATTGATAGGCAGGCTACAAATTTGTGCAGTAATGTACTGTATAGAAAATTTTAGCACTTTATAAAACCGATTGCCTTTTGTAGGAAATTTTAGCACTTTATAGAAAATGTTTGCCTTTTATAGAAAATTTTAGCACCAATTTACAGGAAATTTTAGCACTTTATAGAAACGTTTTGCCTTTTACAGTGGAGTCTCTTTATAACAGGTCTCTTTATAGCAACATCTCTTTGTAACAACTTTATTTTTTCAGCCCTTCGTACATGTAAAATGAATATTTAATGTTCTGTATAACAACTTATCCCTGTGACAATATTTTTCGCCATTCCCTTCAGAGTTATTATGTAGAGACTCCACTGTATAAGAAATATTTAAACTTTATAAAAAATGTTTGCCTTTTACAGGAAATTTTAGCACAAATTGATAGGAAATTTTAGCGCAAACGTATCGAAACGTTTTACTCAAATTTTTAGGAAATTTTAACAATTTATACAAACATTTTGCGCAACATTACAGGAAATTTTATCACAAATTGACGGACAATTTTAGCACTTTATAGGAACGTTTAGCTCTGAAAATGTTAGCACAAATTTAGAGCTTGCTAAATCTGTAGGAAATTTTCATACAAACCTATACAAAATTGCAGCACATTTTAGGAACATTTTGCACAAAATTATAGGAACACATTTATAAACAATTTTAGCACGTTATAGGAACTTTTAGCATAATTTTATAGGAAATGTTAACACAAATTTATAGAAGCGTTTGACACATTTTTTCACTAATACATAGGTTTTTCACTAATACATAAATTTTTTCACAAATACATAAGAAATTTTGGCGCTTTTCCAATTACATATACATAAGTCACATAATGCTGTCAAGGACCGAGTTGGATGGAACAATCTCGCTGTATTTGACTCTAAGTTATTGTTGCATGCTTCCATTTCAATGGTCCGGTAATGCTCTCCAATCCCAAAAATCGCCAAAGAAGCGACGCATATTCCGTTTTCTGTTCCTCTTGGACTTTTTGCGCCTGATTTATACTTACGCTAGAATAATCTTGGTACTGTTGAGTGGTCAAGTGCAAATTTGGGAGCTCCTACTCCACGCGCACTATATGCTGAGCTCAAGCTTATTCATCTATGTATGCCGGGAAATGTGGGTCTGCAACGAGGACGTCAGCGTCGCATTATTTAACTTTTTCTACTCGCACGATGAGAAAAGTATAACTGATATTTCCTGCTTTAAAAATCAGCATTGAAATTCGCGAATACTTTGTTTAATTATGATATATTTTAGGAGCAGATCGAAGACGCTTCCAGCAGTTGTCGCCATTGGATAAAATATTCCAGTTATTACCGTATTTCGTAGTAATATGCATCTCCACGCATGCAGCTGCATTTAGCGTTCATCCGGATGTGGCCCACGGAATTTATGTGACGCTACCTCCGGCCTGCAAGTCATTGTGGCTATTGCCCTGGCTTGTCATGGCTGACGTCCTCATAATGACATTCTTTTGCGCGCAAATAGTGTTTCTCCAACTCCTTCTGCAAGCTTGTCCTACAATCTCCGCGATATTGAGCACATTAGACAGGAACAGGTGAAACCAATAACAAAGGCTGCTGATAATGCATATACAGTGGAGGCTCTATATAACAACTCCGAGGGGCAGGGCGAGAAATATTGTTACCGGGAAATGTTGTTATATTGAACATTAAATATGCACCTTACATGTAGGAGCTGGAAAAATAAAAAAAATATTGTTACAGAGAAATGTTGTCGTATAGAGAGACTCCACCGTATACACACTGGATTGTTTGGCTAATATGCATTATATTATTATATGTCAAATAATTACAGAAGCCGGAGCATTCAAACGGTAGAAGAAGCCCTCAGGCAGCTCAAGATCATTGTGGTCGTGGCAAAGTTATTGAACTTGTATAGCAACGTATTCTATGCCATAAAGCTTGCAGCTGTTTCCCTTTGCATTGCAATGGCCACATTTGGTATATTACATCTGGGTCAATATCCCCATGTGGCGGGTTTCTCTATGGGTTTTGCAATTTTTGCAGTCATCACATACGTTCTCATGTTCTCCACGGCTTTCTCTTTGCCGGATATGATTTGTGAGGCCAAAGGACGATTGCATCTATGGGCCAAAACGGACATGCCGGAGACTGAAGGAATCCCCGCCCTCTACGTTGGAGCTCTTACTCGGGAAATTCGGTCTGTTAGCAATATTGGCATCCGTGACGGGGAATTTCGTAACTTTGATAGGCAAAGCGTACCAAACTTTATTAATTTTGTTGTCAACAACATATGTGCTCTGTTGCTGAGCGCGAAATAAACATTTCGATATAAATGTTACACTTAATATTTTAGCTCAACTTATACCACAAAAATTGGTAGGATTACGCAGCACAAACCATATTAATTGTTTGTGAATAAAAATAATCTGGCCGTGTCTGATAGATTGTTTGAAACACTTTCTTGCGTTTAAACCGTATAGTAATAACGACTCCCTTTTTTGTACATATGGTGATCGAGGTTACTTCGGCCAGCAAACTTGTAGCTGTACTGACTAGGAAATTAATGCTAGGAACAAGCACGCCATGTTATTTAAAAGCCAAAGAGATTTTCCAGAAAACGTTTTTTTAGTGTAAGAGCAATTCTGAGATCGATTCAGACCATTTCTTTTTAAACATAGTGGTGTTGCCTAGCCGCTGAGTTTTGGATGTAAAAAGTAAACTAGTTTTAAGATCTACGCCGCCCTGGCTTAGTTCAGAGAAAATTGGAAGTTAATTCGATTGATAGTTTTTGAATTAAAAAATAATTTCGATTTACGATTTTCGCAACTTCCTGGCCTAAAGTCGACATAAATTGGTCCTCCTGCAAAAATGACCATTATTCTGCATGCGCACAACTTAATTTGAAATTTAATTGAAACTATCGATGTTTTGGCTTTACATTTTTTCCACCTTCTCCTTCAGATTCTTTGTGCACGTTTCAAACCAGCGCAAGAGCGGATACAATTTTGGTTTTCACTAATTTTGCTCATCTGACTCTCCTACAGACGACTCCGTAATTGAATATTAAAATAATTCCACTTTTATTATGCTATAGAATCCTGCCGTTAATAATAAAAAAAATTGATAATTTGTTTTCATCATATCGAGTACCGCGAATTTTTTTGTACACCTGTGTGCACCTTGTGGAAAGATAATTGCAGGTACAATCAACTTCAAAAACGTTTTTTTATAGAAACTACAGGCGTCAGGAAAACCTTTCTAGATTGAAGTGCAGTAACCTATTTCTTCTGGGAATCAATGCCGTAGTTAGAATAGCTACTCCAGCCTTGGCCAAAATAACTTCGATCACCTTTAGTATATCACACGTGTGAAGTGTATCGCTTGAATAAAAATTCAGATATACATATGCGAATAAAATATAAATCATTGTCATTCTTAAATATTGCACATATACTGCATATATATATATACTATACTACATACTGTATTAAAAATTTTCAAATAATCCTGAGGGAATACCTGGGACGACTTCCACTACAATTATACCAAAATATGTGTTATTCTTTATGTTTAGAACAACTTTGGCTGGCGTTGGCGGCAAGAACATGCGAGTTACAATAATAAAATCCATATAATATGCCGATCCATTACAATAATAATGTGTACACCACAATAATATTTGTGCAGTGATATGTAAAATGCTAACTATTCACAATTGCCTGATTTAAAAGTGCATTAATATTACAACTTAAGTCGTGTTACGACTCGTTTTTGAATAAATTCCTATACTAAAATTTTACAGCCAATACGTGGCTAAGGAAAACTCTTCTGGGCACAAATTTGTATAGGCTAAAGCCAAACACGCAGGCAAGATTAGCGAGAGAATTACCTGCAGAAATGGCAATTTTCCAGCTTTGGACATGCGTACAGTCCTGTGTAAAAAATTTCCCATCGACACGGTTCAAAATTTTGCGGTGTGCCTTGGTTCTATTATCATTTTATGGCTTTCTTCCCATCCAAAATCCATTTGTTCCCATGGAGCGCCTTCAATTTAAACTATTGAGCTTACCGTTGCTATGGAGCTTAATACTGACCGTTTACCCTGGGATTGTAGCAATAGCGTACTTCATTAATATATATTTGGAAGGTGTTTATAACGCAGCCTTGTCCCAGCGGTTGGGCTACTTCATTTTCAGCGGTAGCTTCCTGGCGAGTAATACTGGCGTGCGAATCTTGTCTGTCATTTATTGCTCTCAAATGATTCAACTCATACGATTTATAGCGACAATTGGGATCAAAACTCACCCCAAAAAGTCAAAGAACGAATGGAAATGTAATCGTTTGGTATTCTTTGCTCCGCTGGGAATTTTGACACTCACCCTTTTAACATTGTATCAGTTTTACGATGAGTCCGACCGCTTGTCCAGACCCACAGAAGATTATCGCCACGTTTTGGTCATTCCCACCGTTCCGGTCTTGGGCCAATTAATCGACTACGTATTGACCATTTCGAACAACCTATCCTTTTTGTACGCATGGGCATTTATTCTGATCGTGGGCAGCAAGCTTCTGCAATTGGAGAGAAACTTATGCCTTTTGTTCGTCAGGATTATTCAGACTTCTGCTAGACATCAAACTGAAAAGGAAACTCGGGTAATCTCCGGTGGAAATGAGCGGATATGCGTTTTGGGGGCAAAATTTGTTCAATCATTCTATCAACTGAAACAAGCTTACAAAATTTTTGACACGCTAGCAGGACTGCTTGCGTTATGTGTCTTTCCGATGGGCGTAAGTCTTTCTATCAACTGCGTTTATTATGCGACACTATCTACGCACTACACATGGAACATCCATTTTAACTTATTGTGTCTCACTAGCGCCATCGTTTCACTTTGTGCATTTGGTGAATATGTCACGGAGCGTGTAAGGAGCGTTTTATGGTTTTTTCATTCATTAGATTAATTAAAGCAATTTTTTAAACTTGTTTATAGTTCATTCTGTATAGGCGAATGATGCTTGCATGTAGACCGATATATTGTATCACGATGAGTCCTCATAGAAATTTCTAAAATTTGTGCAGCTACAGGAAAGCAAAGACATCGTTAGAGATGAATTCGAGAAATTCAACCGTGACCAAAGTAATAAGGTAAAGTTCGTAAATCAAACGAATGTATTCGTTTAAAATTAAAAATATAAATGTATTTTAGCGGTCATTTTAAATTTGTGATGCTTCGAATTTATATAGCAAAATATTGTTCACATTTTTTTAATTGCACGACGCAAAACGTTTTTACTAGGAGCAAATGGCCCAAGTTGAACGTTGGTTGCGCTGGTATCTGTCATGGCAGTGGACGTTCAGCGCCCAGAATTTGTTTTCCATCAATAATCGTCTCTTGCCCGCGGCAAGTTAATGTATTTAATACGTGAAGTGATTTAACACGTTTTGCATACATATGTACATATACATAAGGAGGAGTATATCGTTGGTGAAAAATCATACGCAACCATCTCCGCCCAGTGCTAATTCACGATGTAATCACCTCCATTTTTCTTGCGTGCGGTTAGTGATCATCTCCAAAAATAAATTAAAACCAAAACGGAATATATTTTTTAAAGTGAAGATTATGAGAAATTTTAATTAGGTATTTATATACTCACTATTTTTATATAATCAACCTATATAAAAAAATTGAATTTGTTTTACCGCACAGTTTTGTCGTGCCTCTTTTGTGTAGAATATATTCTACACAAATGGGATGCCTCTGCTATAGCAGAGGCATCCCATTGCAAATTAATTATACAAATTAATTTTCATTGCTACAGTGGACTCTCTCTATAACAACTCTCCGGATAACATTTTTTACTCTATAACAACTTTATTTTCCAGCCATTCGTACATTTAGTGTACATATTATATGTCCCATATAACAACTTTTCCATCTAACAACCATTTTTGCCCTTCCCTTCATGGTTGTTATAGCGAGATTCCACTGTACATTGTTAGTTCTCCATACAATTTTGGCTCGAAAATGAAGCAGTTGGATGCACTTTAGTTCATTTTAGTGCAAAAATTAAAAGATACGATCGGAAGGAAATTTTTAGTTAAAAGGAACATCTAAGCGCGGTAGTTCATCCAAGGCCTAAAGGCATCTACTTAATTTTGAATGGACTTGATTACTTCATGCACAGAGGCAAAATGGAGATGATCACTACGTGAATTAGCGCACGGTGGAGATGGTTACACATGATTCTTCACCGACGATATATGATAACAGTTGTAAATGCAATATTATTCAAGCCCTATTTTAACAAAAATTCATTACGCAGTCTAATCGCTTTTGAAAAAAGATAAATATTGCGTTGATTTTTCTCTGATGAAACCTTACTTTTTGGTATGTTTTGACACGCAGGTTGTTGGAACAATAAATACATATTATGTCTTCCTATTCCAGCTGCGCATGTCCGAACTGCACGATCTCAATTCTTCTACAAAGTAAAAACGTTTGTATCTCAATCAGCCCGCCATCAACAAACATAATTTTGTTTCCAATATACACGTCTATTTTGTGCGGTTGCAAAGCCTTGGACATTTTGATCTCGGCGAAGGCACGCCGGGTGTAAATTTTTGGTCCGCAATAAAATTTTGCTTCGATATAAATGTAACTTAACTGACATATTAAATTATCACGGTCATATTATGTAGTATGTAGCTTGCTGTGGGCTCTATAAAACGAATTTCGGCGCTATATAATATGTACAGAAGCACCGTAATAAAATTGTAATAAAATTGCAAACGTATATTTATTATACTATTGAAACAACTGTTTATAATTGAATTGGTTTTGAAGTTATGTATTTACGCCGTCGCATATTTGTTTCCCGCTTATTTTAGTATACATATAATAACTTTAATACACACTTAGCTTTTTGCGTCAGAAATGTTTTTTCCAGATACAGTCAATTCTCTCTATAACGGTTTAGCAAAAAGCAGCCAGAAAAACCGTTATAACGAATAACCGGTATAAGGAAAACCGATATAAAACGATTTTAATGGCGGGGGATTCGAAATTGCAGAAAATCCGGTATAACGTGTGAGGCCGTGGCCTAAAACCGTTATAGCAAAACGGAATTTATGGCGGGGGATTGATAAATTTGAAAAAACCGGTATAGCGTGTGAGGGCGTGGACTAAAACCGTTATAGCAAAACAGAATTTATGGCGGGGATTCAGAAATTTGAAAAAACCGTTATAGCATGCGTGGCCGTAGTCTAAAACCGTTATAGCAAAATATTAGTAAATATTTATTGGTTGGGGATTCAGAGCTTCCCCGTTGTAACGAAAAACCCGTTATAAAATAACGGTTAGAGAGGAATATTTTAGCATTGAAATGGTCTCGGGCGGGTTTGTGAACACCAAGATAGTGCGAAAACCGTTATATGGAGGTCCGTTATAGAGAGAATTGACTGTAAATATTGTTATAGCAAAGTCAAGGCAACAAAACATCCACGAGAATTACTGGCAAGCATATATTTTGTGTAAAGGCCACAAAACGCAGAAGTGAAAATTTCGAAGGGATGCGCGTACGGTGGACACTACATAAAAAATTTGGCACATAGAACGATGCTTTTGAAATTGACTGTACATTTAATTGCCATTTGCGGCTTCTTTCCCATTAAAAACCCGTTTGCTGACCGCCGTCAGTTTAAACTTGTGAGCTTATCCCTGCTATGGAGCTTCCTGCTGATGTTCTATCCTGGCGTTGTGGCCATTGCCTACAGCGTGAAATCGTACAACGAAGGAGTATGGCAATATCCTTTATCGCAGCGTTTAAATTACCTCGTCGTCACCGGTAGCTATTCGGCGACTAATACGATCGTGCGCTTGGCGTCCATTATATATTGCTCGCAAATGATTCAGCTTCTGCGACTTGTAACGACAAATTTTGGAATTCGGACGCCCGTGCAATGCAACACGAAATGGAGATTTAATCGTTTAGTATTTTATTCCACTGTTGGAACGTTTATCGCATGCGCTGTAACACTGCTTTCCTTCTACAATGAATCCCGCTATTTGTTCAAACCCCTAGAACATTTTCGTGTCACCGCGGTCATCCCAATTGTTCCTGTCTTGGGTCCAA
This sequence comes from Disparrhopalites patrizii, assembly GCA_034698585.1. Classification (NCBI taxonomy): domain Eukaryota; kingdom Metazoa; phylum Arthropoda; class Collembola; order Symphypleona; family Sminthuridae; genus Disparrhopalites; species Disparrhopalites patrizii. Next base: position 9,088 of record JAQGBT010000852.1, on the reverse strand, counting down.
TAATTGCCTTTGTAATAACAATCACAAGGCAAATATCTTTTATATATGCATGGGCGTTCATCCTGGTCGCGGGCAGTAAGCTTCTGCAATTAGAGCGCAGACTATGCCACCTGTTGATCAATATCATCAAGTCGTTTCCTGCAGGACATCATTCTGGGAGCAATTTAATTACGTCAACGCACAATCCGGAAATTTTCATGCGATATGTGGATATGCAGTTATTGGACAACAAGGAATTTGTCCAATCGTTTCTTCAGATGAAACGGGCCTTCAAAATTTATGGGACGCTAGCGGGCTGGTACGCTTTGAGTGTCCTCGCCACCGGCGTAACGTTCGTGATTACCGTCATTAGTTATGATGCGGTCCTTGATGACTTCAGCCCATGGTACTTTTGCTTTAATCTGATTACTCTCTTTGGGGCCCTCATTTCTGTTTGCACGTTTGGTGAATTTATCACAGAGCATGTAAGAATACAATTATGATCATTTGAGGAACTTAATATTTACAACGACGTTCCGCGTTAGGTATGGCAACGATTCGAATTCATCCAAAAGTTTTAGTTCGATTTGTTTCAAAGCCTGAATCGCAAAAATTGCAATTCGATACGATTCATGATGCAAATGATTCGATTCGGTTCGATTCGAGCCCATGGATTGAATCCAACCATGATTCAAAGGATCCAAAAAAGATATTACTGGGATCAGTTTTTCACTTTTTGCAAATTTTAATAATATAATGCACGGTATGACATCGAAATCGGTATTGGAATTCAAATCGGAATTATATTAATATTTTTCTGTATTTTAATTGCAATTAGTATCCACATTTTCGAAGAAAAATATTTTAATTGGAATTTATAATTACAAATACATTTGAAATTCAAATTCGTATTCAAAAGTTGCCATTTGAATTCCGATACTGTATTGATATTTGAAATTTTTTCAGTATGTTGTTAATTCGCACCATCGGGCAAGTTTTTTTTTTGCAAAATGAAGGTATTGTAACAATATTGTTTTTCCATTGCCAGTAATATAATTATTAGAACTACTACAGGCATCGATTTTTGCAAAATCAGAGTTTCGCAGTCAATTCATAATTTTTTCTATTGATTCTGCGTTTATTTTCAGCTACAAGTTATGTCAGATTGCATCAGGAATACATTTTTAAAAGTATTCAAAAAGTATTTGAACACGTATTCATATGTCTGAATATTTGAATAAAATTGTATTAGAATTAGAATTTATATTTTGGATATCCGAAATTTAAATTTGTATTCATAATTAAGAAAACTATGTATTTTAATTCGAATTTTAATTCATATTCTTTCGAAAGTCATCCTTTGATATAATGAAGTCTAACATTTTGCTATACTTTAACTAATTGCAAGTTACCTTGATATATAATATTTACCGTTGATTAAAATTTGCTCCAATACAGTGGAGTTTCTCCATTGCAGCAACCCTTATAACAGCATTTTCTGATTAACGTTAGGAAATTCGCCGCACCTTGCACATGGAATACACATTGATTGTGTTCTCTATATAACAGCATTCGTTTTGTAATAGTGAAATTGTCGGCTCTCTTGGACGATGTTATAGAGAGATTCCGCTGTAAATTGATGGCTATTTCTCTGCTTCGGAAGAACATCCACAAATTTCGGATTAAATAATGGATCGAATGAATCGAATTTCAGTAATATTGTATGATTCGATTTACGTCTTGAAAATAATTATTTGATTCAATTTACGGTTTTGAAACTAATCAAATGTTGATGGATTTGAATTGAATTGAATGGAAAAATTCGATTCAGAATCACATCGTTGCCTCCCCGACATCCGCGGAAACACAAAAATGTTTTTATATAAGCCGCTAGAATAGTTTTAGAAGTTACTTGTACGGTATGTCATAAATTAATATATGTTTTTTTGCAGCTCCAAGAAAGCAAAGAAATGGTTAGGAATGAATTTGAAAAATCAAAATTTCACATACACCAAAAGGTCAATTTTGCTTTTAAGAGTCTAAGAATTAAATTTGTCCAATTCTGGCATACTCATCATTGTTTTTACCAACACGTATTTTAATACGATTGACCTTTATGATGTATATAGGTAAAACGGATACAAGTTCAACGCTGGCTGCAATGGTACCTGCAATGGCAATGGACTCTTACCGCCAAAAATTTGTTTACCGTCAACAACCGCTTCTTGCTGGCGGTATGTCAACGTTTTGCCATTGTAATATTAAAAATAAAAGGGGTGTATTCATTATTTATATGTGCATGCCTACTTTCGTTGGTCAGCGTAATTGCTTAAAATGTTTTGTTTCTGCTACTACGTTCAATCACGTTCCAAGCGAATATAATGTATTGATATTTTCTTTCGTGGGTATTTGCTTAATTGAAATTCTCTGATTACACAGGTTGCTGGAACCGTAATGACGTATTGCGTGTTCCTATTCCAACTGCGCATGTCAGAACGTCGTGACGCGGAACGTGGTGCAGAGTGAAAATTTCTGTTTGTGTATCAGCGTGTTTATTATATACATTTGCCGAATATCAAATTTGTATGCGTGCAGAATCATACAATATTAATGCTTATTGTCGCCAACAACGATATATCTGATATCTCCTGAATCCCCGCATGCTTATTAAATTTCCGGTAGGAATAAATGCGAAAATGCGTTATCGGCTGTCAAATGGAAAAACGAATGAACACGAAAATCGTATTACAGTGGAGTCTCTCTATAACAGCATCCAAGATACCTCTAAGTTTTGCTGTTATAAAAGGAATGTTGTTATAGAGAACACAATTATTATGTATTCTAAGTACAAGGTGCTGCGAATTTCATGACGTCATTCAGAACATGCTATTGTAAGGGGTGTTGTTATAGAGAGACTCAACTGTACACTTGACTCTCGCTATAAAAGAACATTTTAAAGCATCAAATTTCGCTTGTTATAGCAAAAAACTGTTATAGAGAACAGACATTTCTATGTTACCATTGGAGAAAGTTTTTGAGGGGAGCATTTGTTGCTGCTACTATAGCGAGAGTACTGTTATAAAGGGGACCGTTATAGACGGAATCGACTGTACGTGCAATTTTTGGGGATGAAACAACAAAAGTATGGACATTTTTTAGGAAAAATCCTGAGAGACCTCAAGCAATATATTTTCTTCCTCGGCGGAACATCTGGCAAGAACGATTATTTTGCATAACAATTTTCCATTGATTTTACTATCATTAATTCTTTGTTCATTATTATAACCAACTGCAATTTCGCCGGACTCCGTGAATTGTTAAATAATAAACAGAAGCTCCTATATAGATAGAGGCTTTTGAATGAAATTAAATTCCTTCATTTGACACTCGTAAATTCAAGTTTTTATTCGATTTGAAGTTGGATTTAAAAACCAAATAAAGATTCGCCTTGCATAGGTTACATACAAAAATACATGAATTCGAATTTGTATATACACAATGTGAGTATCCTATAACCTTTTGGTAGCATTTGAATTGAATAATTAACCAATTACAAATTGATTTTAAAAATAATATTCAACAGGAGGTCCGAAATTTTTTTAAAGACATTTTTTCCAGTGAATTATCGTTATAATAGCACCCAACGGAACCCCAATAACCGGTATACGGAAAACAGTTAAAAATAGGTTTTAATGTCGGGCCATTCCAAATTACTGAAAAACCGGTATAGCATGTGAGGGCGTGGCCTAAAATCGTTATTACGAAAAGGAATTTATGGCAGCAGGGATTCAGACATTTGAAAAACAGGTATAGAATGTGTGGGCTTGGTCCAAAACCGTTATAGCAAAAGACATTTATTGGATGGGGATTCAGAGTTTCCCCGGTATAACGAAAAACCGTTATAAAATAACCGTCAGAGAGGAAGATTTTAGTATTGAAATGGTCTCGGGAAGGTTTGTGAACACCGTTACGGTGCAAAAACCGCTATAAGGAGGTCCGTTATAGAGAGACTTGATTGTATAACACAAGTATATATGACGCATAAAAATTCTGTTCCGTATTCCATTTAAATAATATGCAACAAAAAGAGAAATAATTTATTCGCAACAATAATGTCAACACCATTCATTCGAAATGATAGATAAGGGAAGAAGAAAGTAGAGGAGGATACAGTTGCCTCTCCCTATACCGGCCCTCCCTATAAGAGCACTTACTCTAAAACGTGCTGAATCCCCCCTACAGCTTTACCATGTAAAGTTCGCTCTCCATAAGAGCACTCCCTAAAAAAGCAGCCACTCTTTAACAGCTGAGTATTTTCTTCCCTCGGCTACATTTCTCTCACTATAACAACACTTTCTCCCTATATAAGAGCATTAGCGCCGAGGTCAGATCTTCAACATTAGCATTATCCCTATAACAGCATCGGAACTCTATACCAGCACAATTTTATCCTTTTCTCACTAAAATGTAAATATTTACGCCCAATTTTGTAAATATTGTTAGAATTTGGAAAATTATCAAAGTTATAAGCCTGAAAATAATCTTAATTAATATTAATATTTTTTTAACTAATTCTCTATACCAGCAGTTTGATATAAGCGCACTTTTGCCGGTGCAGATAGGGTGCTCTCATAGAGAGAGTCGACTGTATTCCTAGAATCTGACATCCATTCATAATATTAGTGTTTCGCACAAACACAGCTGGAATTTCTTCAGATATTGGTCGTTGGGGTACTAGTCCTCAAGGATTTCTTCTTCGGAATTTTGCTCATCAAGAATTCCTTCCTCGGAGTTTTGGCCCTCAGGGCTTTCTTCATCGGGGCTTTCGTCCAAAGGAATTTCTTCCTCGGGATTTTGGCCCACGGGAATTTATTCGTCGGGTTTTTCATCCTCAAGAATTTCGTCCGCAGGCTCTTCACCTGGCGGTCCATCATCTTGGGGTGTTTCATCTCCACCGCTAGCCTCAACTCCCTCATTGGATCCGGCTCCATCGGGCGAACCAAATCCTACTCCGAATCCAGGCATACCGCCTTGCTGGTATTCGTAACCGGACGCATCTAATAGTGCAGTAAATTGTCACTGTTATTATGCTATAGCTCTAAAGACGCTAAAGATATTGCAATTACAAGATTGGATATTCTCGTGGCTTAAAGTTATCCTCACCATCCGGATTGTATCGAGCTTGACCTTGACCCACTGGATTTGGCTCCGAGTCACTTTGACCTCCGGAACCAAAGAGCCGGAATTGTCGCTGTAGTGTTGCTGCAAAGACATTGCGATTGTTAGTTCATAACTTGTGTAATACAGTTGAGTCTCTATATAACAACTCTGATGGGAAGGGCGAAAAATATTGTTACTGGGAAAGCTTGTTATATATAGAACATTAAATGTACTTTACATGTACGAAGATGGGAAAAATTATGTTGTTATATAGAAATGCTGTTATAAAGAGACTTATTATACAGAGATTACACTTTATTTACTATACGATAGCTTCGCAGCCCTTATTTGAATACAGTCGACTCTCTATATAGGAGTACCCTATCTACACCAAAATTTCTGTTATGTATAACGAACTGCTGGTATAGAGAATTAGTTAAAAATATTAATTAATTAGGATTATTTTCAGGCTTAACATTGATAATTTTCCAAATTCTAACAATATTTACGAAATTGGGCGTAAATATTTACATTTTAGTGAGAAAATAATCAAATTCTGCTGGTATAGACTGCTGCTATAGGGAGTGTTCTTATAGAGAGCGCACTTTACATGGTAAAGCTGCAGGGGGGAATTAGCACTGCTGTTATATAGAGTACGTGTTCTTATAGGGAGGGCCGGTACCTATAGGGAGAGTCGACTGTATACAGTAGAGTCTCTCAATAACAAGTCTTTTTATAACAACAATTCTCTATAGCAGCATTATTTTTTAGTCCCTCGTACATGTAAGGTGCATATTTCATCTTCTATATAACAACCTTTCCCTATAACAATATTTTTTGCGCTTCCCTTCGGAGTTGTTATATATAGAGACTCCACTGTATAGATATGTAATACATATCTCATTGTCGTCTAACTAGGGTCAAATCCATACAGTGTTGAGTGATATGAAAAACTTACCGGAATGAATAACCTGGAACGTCAGAGCCAGGCAAAGTGCCGGGGAAATCTTCATGTTGAAATTGTATTGGATTTTGATGGCAATGTTGAACAAGTCTTGATGCTTGCGAAACTATACTAACTCTAGTTCATTTCATTTACTTTTATACACATTTCGCATGAGGAAAGTTCATACGATGAAATATTGATAATTTGTCAAATCTTTCGTTATAGTCTAATTTATAGCTTATTGTCTTCAGTCTCCATAAGTTTGCACCTACAAACCATGCACGAAGGGGAAAAGCTGTAGACGTTTTTGTACAAATATTTTTGTCGTTGGAACGATGGCACCACCAACTAATACATGTTGGATTAATACCTGGAGGAAAAATTTAATTCACGAAAATAGAGGAGCTTTACAGTGAGTATTTACTATTGGTAAATATTGATCGCCATAAACTTCCTCCCTTTTCATGCATTTTATTTTTCCTGGAGGTGTTAGTCCAGGGGTAAAATGTTATTAGTAATTAGTTAATATATACTAAATTGTTTTTTCCCGAACTTTGTGCAGCATTTGTAAACAGCTTCGCCATCGGGTTATTAGTGGCGAATTCCCTAGAAATATCCACTAGATTTTGCAATAACAAATGGTTTTAATTTTTTTAAATCGTATGCCTATATACAGTCGAACCTCTCTGTAACGGTTCCCCTTAAATTAGCATATTTTCCCCGTTGTAACGAAAAACCATTATAGAGAACATAAATTTCTATGTTAACGATTGGAGAAAGTTTTTGAGGAAGCATTTTCAGCCACCGGTACAGATAAAACCGTTACAAGGGAGCCTGTTATAGAGAGGTTCAACTGTGGTAAGTTGTATTTGCATTTACGTTTCAAGGAAAATTTTCTTCCTTATTAGTGTAATCAGTGCAGTGGTGCCTCTCTATAACAAGCCTGTCTATCAGTAAATTTTCCATATAACAAGAGGCATTTCCTCGTTGCCCTCGTAGCATTTATGCATTATGAATTTGTTCTGTATACACATAACAATACCGTGGAGTCTCTCTACAACAAGTCGCTTTATAACAACATTATTTTTCCAGCCCTTCGTACATGCAAGGTGCATATTTTATGTTCTATATAACAACTTTTCCCTGTAACAATATTTTTTGCCCTTCCCTTCAGAGTTGTTATATAGAGACAACTGTAATTCTATAACAGAAATTCTCTGTACCTCCGCCCTCCACAGTAGAATACACGTGCTGAAATCTCCCTATAACAACATTCATTTTTTAAGCGCGCAAAATGATGAAACCGAACGGAAAGATTTTTCGGTTTTCTCAAAATTTAAGGGATTTTTAAAGCAATTTTGACCGGGAAAGTAATTATATCATGTAGAATATGCTCAAGGAATCGATATAGAGCATGGTTTTGTACTCAAATTTTGACAAAAATCAGAAATCCAGATTTTTCGGTTTTTTCGGATTTAAGCAATGCTTTTGATTGGAAAAGTGATTGTATCATGTACAAATTGCAAAAAGAATTGCAACCAGATGGTTTTGCAGCAAAATTTACAAAAAAACCGAACTTCAGATTTTTAGCTTTTTTTTACAGATTTGGGAGTTACGCTTGAAAACGACCCACTTAAAATTCGTCAATGAACTCGTATGTCATTTTTTATTAAAATCTGACAATATGCGGCTGGGAAATGAGTCCATGAAAATGTCAATCCCGGATTTTTTCAAGCTCCTCCCACCTTGGGTGGAGGGATTGGGACTGGGGAAAGTTTAAAATAGCTTAAGTCCTCCATGCATTCATTTGGAAGTGAATTGCCACCAACGGGAAAATTACTCATTGATTCAATTTGTAAAAAAGTCATATGTGTTAGAATTTGAATCGAAGTTTATTATGCATGAGTAACATATTGTTTTTTGATGGAATTTGAATTGAATGTGAATAATCAACCATTTACAAGTTGATTTGAAACACAATATTCAACAAGTCCGGATTTTTTTTAAAGCAAATGTTTACCGATGCCATGTTTAGCTAATTCTCTAAGCATATGAGAAATAAACGAAAACGTCATAAACGAAATGGAAACGACTAAAATCTCGTTTGTACGAATTTGTAAAATCCGTCTTTGTTTCTGTATGATACACACTTTGATAGAATAAATTTTTCCACTAAATAGTTTCGGCCTATCTATCCCGTCAATCCCGTGCCGAAAACGTCGACTGGAGGAAAAAATGTGAGACCAGTAATGTGTGAGTATTTGTTTTTGTCTGATTTAAACGTGACCGAAAGTGGACGTACTGCCCATTGTATGAATTAGATTAGATCCCCAAATCAGTAAGCTACATGATCGTAGTAACATCCAATGCAGGCCAACGTGTGAATCCCAGGTGTGTATGATAGTTCAATAACAATTCTGTTTCATATTTGTACATTTAAAGGATATGCAACATAAAGAGAAAGAATGTATTTACAACAATAATGTCAACATCATTCATGCGACATGAGAAATGAAGGATAAGGGAATTAGGAGGCATTAGTTGGGCATATTGCTAGAATGCTACGTATGTTCATAATTTCAAGTATTTCACACAAACTCAGCGGTAATTTATTCTAGTTTTGGTCGTCGGGGTTCTTGTCCTCAGGATACTAGTTGTCAGGATTTTCCTCCTCAGGGTTCGGGTCAGCAGGATTCTCGTCCTCGGGGTTTTCTTCCTCAGAGTTCGGGTCATCGGGGTTTTTCTCCTCGAGGTTTGGGTCATCGGGGTTCTCGTCCTCAGGGTTCGGGTCAGCTGGGTTTTCGTCCTCAGGATTCGGGTCAGCTGGGTTCCCGTCCTCAGGGTTCGAGGCATCGGGGTCATGACCATCAGGATTCTGGTCATCATTTTGGTCAGCTGTGTCCTGGTCACCATTTTGGTCAGCTGTGTCCTGGTCATCATTTTGGTCAGCTGTGTCCTGGTCATCATTTTGGTCAGCTGGGTCCTGGTCATCATTTTGGTCAG
>JAQGBT010000851.1:0-40413 GCA_034698585.1 Disparrhopalites patrizii | reverse complement strand
ATACACACATCCGGCAATTCTAAAAAATCCGAGTTCTCCAATGTAAGTACTTAACTATGCAGACTAAAAGACAACTAATTATCCATATTCTTATAATATCTTTACCTTGCTCCTTGGCAGTGAATGATTTGGACGGATTTGAACAACTACATAAACAAAATGGCTGTCTGTCCACGTCTCTATGAAAGAGCCAAAAGGGAGATTGATGGAAGAACGGAAATTTGGTGGCTTTCCTTTCAACGGAGAACATATCATTTCCCTTACTAACATTTTTTTTCGGACTCTAACATTATGATGAGAAAAAGTGCCGCTCTATCTGCCTTTGAATGAAAAACTTTTACATTTTTACTATATTATTTCATGGAGAATTACGCCTCCATCCAGCTTGTACAATGTGGAGGATGGCATATACGTACTGCACTTTTGATTTACTTCTTAATTCTCCTTCAACCTAGACCTTACATTACACCCGTATACATCTGCTGAGAGATTCAGCTCATCAGGTTTGAGGAGATGGAGGAGAAAAAAAAAGATGTCTTTTTCCTCAAAACTTTCCTGTCCACTTTTTCGTCCGTCAAAAAATAGTCAAAGACCAGACTTTTGGCAGACAAAGTGCAAGGGATGGAGGATAGATTGTTTTTGTTTTTATAGATGTTTTATAGTACTACATGTGTAACGTAAAAAGAAGGGACAAAAAAAAAAAATAGAAACACATTGTTGGGAATACTTCAGATGATTGCTGGGGATGAGAGAAGTGCCTCTCGGTTTTGCATGGTGATATACTATTCTGTTCAATGGGCATATTAGTAAAGCCCTTCGGGTTAAAAAGCATATTATTGCCATATAATTTCACTAACATTTTGCACATTTTTTTAGTGCTCATAGTAATACGTGATAATTTACTTTTTTTAACCTATAGTTATGCGTACTGGAGTGTGAACAAAGGAATAATTCACAAGGGGCACAAAAAGTCAAATTTTTCTTATATGTATAATTTATATGTATATGTACATACATATATATATAGAGGTATACACATATTTTGAAAATAATACCACAGACAATAAGCGTGCGTCTTTTCAGAAGACGCAGACAAAGACGAAGAATGAAGAATAAAAATAAACAAAAAAGTAAATAGAAAGTCCTTTTATTTACCCCATGTACATATACATATATGCATATATATATTTATACATAATATAAATACATGTACACGGATAGCTGCATAATAAAGACGTATAAATCTATGAAAAAAATTGATACATTTTTTAATCCATGTGTGAAGTCGTAAGCAATAATGCGAGAATCTCCATTAAATCACACGATTAAATTGCTACATGATTAAAAACCGTCTGTTACTCTTGTCTTACGTCCAAGAAGTGTTAGATTCCCCCATTACGTCAAATTATGACGTATTTTATTATGATCATTACTTCATTACACTATCATGTAATTTTTCAACTTGTAGAATAAACTTCATATCCGGTCTCTATAAAGAATTTCTCCGTTTTTCTTTGAACGAAGTCTCTGTTTCTATAAACAGTTTGAAATCGTACCCAACATTGGACTTTGACAGATCCTAATTGTGTCATAATATGTATGTGGAAATCACACTTACAGCATCGCTTAATAAATCAGTCGAGTTTTGTCGCTAAAAATTAAGACTTTGAACTACAACTTTAAACAAGTTTTGACCAGTAAAAAAAACATTATCGAGAAATAGCAAAGTCCATTGAAATATGACTTCCGCAAATGACCATCAATAAAATTGAATGAATGCAATAAAATTATATAAAGATGCAACTTTTCTGCATTTTCCCCTTCTTACGTGAGTGGAAAAGTTCAAATGAAAGACATTCGTGACATTTTTTTTAGGGTGGCGACTGCGATGATCTTTCTGACAGGGCTTTCCTGTTGATAACTTATAAAATAGTGTAAAAAAATGACTGGTACATTAAAATTAAATCACATTATTTAATCAAAATAGCTAGTACATATTGAGTTTAGAAAGAAGATAAAAAGACGAGAAAAACATGGATTTAAAAATAAATCTGAATTATAAGATGCTATCGTGATTAGATTTAATCTTTCAAGAACAGCGAACTTTCCTAAGACTATAGAGACCACATCTTTGTTCTCTATTGGATTGTGTATGGAGAGGGAAAAACATCTTTGATACAGGGCACATTATATATATGAAAAAAAAAAGCAATGAATGAATATTTGACTATTGACACTGCTTTTCTTCACACATCATCGTGTCCTTGTGTTCTTTCGTCTTCAACTCCCTTTAGCATCCACTTACCACAAAGGTTGGAAGTCATAATTGGTGGATTGGTTGGAAGGCTTAGGAATCGTGGTCTTCTTCTGGTTCTTGTCCAGGAACCTACAAGTACTATGTGTGTAGCTATATCATCAGGGCTCTCTGCAGTAGCACTTTTTTTTTCTCTCGACTTCCCCCAAATGATTCAACTACCTTCATTTCAATCATTATCCCAAGTGCTTTGTGAACAATTATTATTAATCATTATTTTTTCCTTCTTGTCGGACAATCTCCTTGTCTCTCAGCTCCCATCTCTCTCTCTCTCTCTCTCTCTCTCTCTCTCTTTGTCTCTCTTTCACTTCTTCCTAATTTTTCTCTCATCCTCGGTATTTATTTCTCTATTTCTCTCATTATTGTCTCACTTTCTTTCCTATTTCTCTCTTCGCTCCTCTCTCTTTCTTTCCTCTGTCTCACTGTTCCTCTCTCTCTCTCTCTCTTTCTTTCCTCTGTCTCACTGTTCCTCTCTCTCTCTCTCTTTCTTTCCTCTGTCTCACTGTTCCTCTCTCTCTCTCTTTCCTTTCTCATGTTCTTTCCTTTTTCTCGCTATTTCTTTCTTTCCATTCTCTTATTCTCGCTCGCTTTTTCTTTTCTCTCCCTCACATGCGTATGTATACTCGTTGTTCTCTCTCTTTCATTCCATCTTCAAGTATCTCTTTTTAATTTTTTTACTTTTCTTTCTCTTTCTCCCTTTGGCTTTTCTTTCTCTGTTGCTTTCCTTCGTCTCCCATCGTCTATCTTTTTTGCTTCCTAAAACGTATTTAATAAAGTCTTGTTTTTTCGTGATCTCATGGTGGACTGTTTTTCTTCCCCAAGAAGGAAAAAAGGACGACAAAATATGTTTTGCCTTTCTCACTTTTCTCTCTGTCTCTATCTCTCTCTACAGAAAACACGTACGTGTTACAGACGTACAAATATGCGGTTTTTATGTCACTAAATGAAACGTACAAAATAATTTTACATTGTATATGATATACTTCCACGTTTTGCACTTTTTTGTAGGAGTGGAGTGAGAAGGGATCACTCTATTATAAATTGATAATTACGCTGGGGTTGTAGGTGCGTTAGAGCTTCGCTTATTACGCATTTTTTGTTTTTAAAAATATGTGCAAACCCCTTGTAAAGACATTTGAGAAAATGAAAGCATATCTTTCGTATTGTTACTCCAGCACATGTTAAGGACCATCCCACGTTTAAATGCTTGTGGGTAGAATTTAATTTAAACGGACTTGTTTCCAATTGTTACAGTGAACGTATGGATGGGAAGATTCTGGTAGATTTGTCGTAATTAGGATTTTTTTCCACAGAATTACGCACAATGTACTCTGGACCATAAGATCATTTCGGTTTGCATGGGCCTTAGTTTTATCTAAGTTTACCATCGTAATTATATGTATCCCCAAACGTCCTTTACGTAGGTGCAAAGATACCTATAAATAGGATCCGAATGAGGGGAATTACAATGCGTAAGGTCAGTCATTATTAGGGAAATACCACCCGTTCTAATAAATAAAAACAAATTAATCCGACGCTGAATGTTTGTTTTGTTTTTTTTTCTAGCATGGGGAATTCTTTTATACTCACAGCGAGATACATGCATACATACAAGGAGGCGGAATAACAGAGTTTGTATGAAGAAGTCGTAGGGTACACATTGGGAGAGGAAAAACAAAGGGAAGAGAATGAAAAAGATAATTGTGTGAACTTGGAAACTCTCCTTTAAGATGAAGCTATCAGATACAGACAGTTTTTTATGTCATTCAGTGCGATTATTTTCTATTTTTCAATTGAAAAACTTCAAGGATCCTGTTTTTCTCCTCTCTTTTCTTACTCCTTTATTATGACTTTTGTTAAACGCTTGTAGAAGGAAAATCATAATAGCCACCGTAACATGAAGAAAACATTTTTTTGAGTCCAAAAGAGAGGACAAATTGAATATGATTAGCAGTTATTTGTTCCTATACATACATTTCCTTTCTATGTTCGCATTTAACATGAGGGTATATTCACTGGCTTTTGATGGAATTAGTGGATGCAAGAGAAAGAATTACTGGCATTTAATTGAGCATTTCCAGGGCAGCGAATGTAATCTCGGGATCTAAAATTATGCTTTTATGTAATGTGTATGTGTGATGTGTGCACAAAAAACATTTGAACGTTTCCTGATATTAAACGGTTGTACACAACCTCTGCTCGTACGGCATGCTCTGTATAGCACGTGGAAAAGATTGTCATAATTGTATAGTGTGTGCATAAATTGTGATAAACCCATTGTGACTATACGCATAGAGTGGGTTGGATACAAAAAGTAATTTTGAGGGGAAGCAGATAATTGTTGATCCTGATTAAACCCTTCGTACGAAAACAAAGCTATATTTTTGTAAACATTAAGAAAATAACTGTCAAAAGCCCTCGACCAAAAAAGGAGACTCAGTAGGACAAGTCATGGATTACCTGGTTCTTGATAAAAAAAATCCGAATATTGGAAACTTCGACCTTAAAATCTGCAAACTGTTGGCGCCTATGGAAAACAGGGCTACACAGGCATTTAGCAAATTGTGAATTTTTTCACTAGTAGATTAGCAACGTAAAACCAACGCTCAACTGTGTCTATACTTATGAATTTAAAGTCAAGTTTCTCACAGTTAAAATTTTTTTTTTATAAATAATATTTTTTTTATTACTATACCGATTTTTTGCGTTCCACTCACCCTTCCAATTTCTCGCCTTGTGTGAATTTCCTCGTCATATTCCCTGGAGTTTCTTCGGGTTTTAAAACATTTATTAGAGAAGAAAATGATAACAGCATCGTTTTTGCTACATCTGTACTTGGTCCTATAATTTCCATAGTAATTGGTTGCTTCTCACTGCTTCAAAGGAAAATCCGTAGTTATTATGTTACACTCATAGCCAAATTGGTATAATTACAATAACTGGGCACACTTTTCTTCGTCATTGTGGTAGCATAGTATCATCTAATGCATTTAATAATGTGTACAAAAACGGACGTAGAATTTTGATTGACATAATCTTTCGAACTTCTTAACAATAGTAATTATGAGTACATGATAGAGATATATACTTGTGTGAGAACGAAGAAAGTGCTTTGAGAACAATTTCTGGTATGATTTTTATTCTTGGTGTGGACCTTGCAGTACTTAAGGAGTAGGTGTGCATAGGGACTATTTTTTTGATAATGCACATAATGCATACATATATATTCCAACAAGATTTTCGCCTGCTCAATGACCTTGGTATTATCGCATAAATATGATCTTGTCACAATCCAATAAAATAATAAAGTTATTTAACCGTCACCAATTTAATTTTCTCCGGGCTAGCTTTCACCCCGTTAATACCAGAAAGGCCAATGTGTTAAGTTGATTAAGTTGACAATTTTAAATTTGCCGTTGCAACGACTAGGACGCATTTGCTGCATGTGAAAGCTGACTGGCACCAAGCAGAAACCTGAAGATTTCAGAGCAGAATCAACATTATTTTTATTGTTGGATGAAAAAGTAAATCTGGGTCGTATTTTAATCGACGCTGTAAATAACTAATAGCACCAATTTATTTTTATGATGTTGAAAAGATCTACATACGTCTTAAATCAAGGTAATTGTTTAATTTGTTATGATGCTAAAATCAGTATCTATTTATAACATGCGGTACAAAATGGAGGAAACTATACGGGCTTTAATGGTTGGTGAAAGGTAGGTGGACAAGGAAAATGAATGTGAAATTCGGAAGGAATAAAGGAGCTTACGACTTTCCTGTATGGTTTCTTCTCAGAACAATTATTATTATAATTCCTTCAGCAATCTTCAACTTTCTTTCCCACCAAGATTCGAACATGTATTAGTATAGTTATTGAGAGGCTTCCAAAGGGGGAAAAAAAAGAAAAAACGGGCTATAACGTCAGCAATGGAAATAAACGCACTTATTTCATTCCTGTTAACCACAGCAACAGTATTTTTTGCATACCTGTCTCAAGTAGGCAATTATCCCTCACATGTACGTATTACTTTTCACTATAACACGGACATTCCTGGATTTTTGTTGAAGGTAACATATAAAAAGGTGTAAAAAAGGCAAAATAGGGGAAAAAAGGAGCATATAAGTAACCTAAAAAGCTCTGTGGTTTTCTTATCCCTGACTGACCTGTTAAAAATTGTTCTTTGTATCATTACGCCCTGTTTTTTTTTGTATTTCATCCGATCCGTCATAAACCACAAGGAGTCAATTGAAGGTCAATGGGAGACAATAAGCTTGTTAGCATCCTGTAGTTAGTTTCATGGGAGACTTTTTTCTTCTCCCCCCAAAAATTGGTTAGCCTTTCACACATAGTTGTCTCGACAAAAAAATAAAAATTTGCAACAAAAAAAAGTTTAGTAGAAGAGAATCAACGAGTGAATTCATGCTTCTTTAAGGTGGGAAGCAGATGGTGATAGAAATGGCAAATTGAAATTGTTACCTAGATGCTATTAGTAACAATCGATTGTACTTATATAGAATACACATAAACAACACAGAAGATAAATTTCTTTTATTTGTTCCTATAGTAAATTGTTATTACGCCTCATTTGCATCAAGTTCATATTTCCCCAAATTTTCCACGAGTGAGAAAAAAATATTTTCCATCAATTACATAAAACTTTATCAGTGTTGTTTATTTCCCTTTTTGCATAATAATAATTCACACCTGATAAATTTCCTCAGCTGTCACACGAACTTCCATGGAAGGAGATTAGCTATTGAGTTTCCCAGTCTTCTCCACACCACATGTTTTTTTTTCGGTGATGAAATTAATCCTGACACTGTGCATGTCGTCTCATAATATACGTATAATTGATGTCTTCTAGAGATCTGACTTTCCGTTGTAAAAACAAATTATGCATCTGACTCTTGATCTAATTTGTATAAGAGAGAGAGAGAGAGAGAGAGAGAGAGAGAAAGCGAGAGAGAGACAGAAAGAGAAAGCCAGGGAAAACATTGTGTAATGTAAATAGAGAAAAACAGCGAGAAAGAGAGAAAACGTTCGAGAGAAAAAGCAAGTGCGGAACAAGAAACAGTAGTGAAACAGAGAGACAC
The DNA here is from genome assembly GCA_034698585.1 of Disparrhopalites patrizii. Taxonomy (NCBI): domain Eukaryota; kingdom Metazoa; phylum Arthropoda; class Collembola; order Symphypleona; family Sminthuridae; genus Disparrhopalites; species Disparrhopalites patrizii. The sequence continues at coordinate 33,002 of JAQGBT010000851.1, read as the reverse complement.
GGAAAAGGAAAGACAGCAGTAATACTCGAATGCATAGAGAGAGCCCAAATATATATAAGGGGAATGGAGAGACTGGAGAGAATCAGAGAGCGGGGGTAATGTAATAATGTAGTCAGTCTCCGCTAAGCCGGAGTTGCTTGAAGGGGTGAGCATTATTATTATTAGGAATGGATCGCAAGATTTTCGGAGGTAGATAAGCACAAGAGAAAAACTTTCGTCAAATGTTTATTTAACCATGGGAAAGCTGATTCCTGAATAAACGTTGGATCATTTGCGCTTCATTTGGATAATACTTTCTCCCCACTCTCTCTCTCTCTCTCTCTCTCGTGCTGCAAACCTTACATAAAATTGTATTGCAAACAGGAAATCAAGTTGAGAAGGCTCCGGAAAATGCAAATGTACACATATACTTAATACATGATCCTAATGGATGTTGGCTTCTCCCATACAGCGTGATGCGTGATACAATTCCGAATACACTCAGAACTTTACATACAATAAAGTAGATATTTCACGAGGGAAAAGTTATTTATTTTTTGGAGAAAAATAACGGCTTTCAACTTTTTTTTACTCCCATGCATGAGAATAACTTTACCATATCTACTTTATTATCATAAAGATATAATTCAAGGTGTTCCCACATCCCACCGGTAGCTGTAGACACGTAATACTACCATTGTGTAGGGACAACGGAAAATTTACAGCCAAAAATATCAGTAATAAAATTAGAAAGCAAAATGTAGTACAGAAATTCGTCGTACAAAAGCCAGAAGCTCAGCATAAAATATTTTTTTATTCATGTACAAACACACCAACAATATTATCGAGACCTAATTGTCATTGGTTTTATAGGATAATCGCTTCACCTGCGAACACAGCACCCCTTTTTAATCTGCACACAAACTTTTTTCTAACATACTTTTTTCTTACGTTAGCATTTATTGTTTCAAGGCAACTAATAAATACCTGTAGTTTACTAGCGCGTGCGTACAAATTAGACTATCATTCCAAACGGCCGCATCGATAATGACGGCTACAGATTTAAAATTCACAAATACTCGATATGACCTATACAAATCGATAATACAAATACATTCATCTGCATACTAGTCCTGATTATACATGTGTGACAGCCCGTAAATGTAGGAATCCTGCCTACAAATACCACTATATATAACATACTAACGGCAAAAATTTGTCGTCATGTAGAACATTGCGTTGCACATTGCACACTGCCGGTTTGATGTACATATCACAGTCGAATTTTACATAACCATTGACTATAATCCACTGACTTTGAATTATATCAAACGATGTTGGGACACAAAATCCAGAGTACGATCAAACCATGTTGGAAACTCCGCACAATCCCAATAAGCCCTTTTACGCGGTCAAGATCAATCACCGAATCTGATGTTATTCTAAAAGCTACAAAATAATACAATTAGTACTAAAGTAGAACTGTGAATGCTTTTTTGTTATCTATAGTTAATGGAGCGTGATGTACGTATATCTCATTTTTAGACTCATAAATACTGATTTGTTCTAAGCCTTTTTGCCTCAGAGGTTTTTACATAAAACAAGATACTGTAAAATAGCTGGGGTAAAGAATCTATTGTCTATCGCTTTTTTGCAGAGTAAAACTTAAAAAAACGACAAATTATGAACAATGTAACGTACGAACACCTGCACAACAAATATTACTAAACGAATCGAATTGAATCAACTATTAACCTTTAGATCCGAAAACGATTAAAACCAGGTCCCGAAAGTAAATCGTAACCTTACAACATTCAAACGTCCTTACTCAAGCGTTCTCTCAGGTACAGCTGCGTTCAAAAAAATAAATAAAACTTTGAATGCTATTCACACTGGAAAATGATTTCATACCAAATGTGGGAAGTACAACAAGACTGCTACAATATCAATTCAAGTGGCATACAAATTTTGATGTTGATTTATATTTATAAAAACAAGATCTTTAACGTTCAACAATTATAACTAGATAAAGTGAAGTTCCAGTAGTGAATTACAATTCCTTTTAAATCTCCTTGTAAGCCTGTGCACGCTCTCCACGCTTAAATACAAATAAAGATGATGGCGATGCCTGCAAAAATATTCACCCTTCAATTCTTAATAATGGCGAAAGGCTTCTTCAAGTCTCAACAAATGAACAATTTCTAAAAGCTAAAGGCATATATGGTCAATCCTTCCGACGTTTATTGACAACAACCTTCCATGATGATTCTGACGCATTTTGCAATCGTTGAATAGTCTTCCTCCCCCACAAGAGCCATATAAATCCAAATGCCACACAAAGTAAGCTTTCAACATAATAACCGTCGATATCGGTGATGCACGTTCCTCCGTTAGTTGTGCATTCCTGCAGAAGAAAACGAAAGTTTGTAAAAGCGCTTTACTAACTTTTAAAAGGAGAATGAAATCTATTACACAGACCTCTTTGAAAGTTGCTGACGAACAATCATTCTGGATTCTACCACCGCTACATGATTTACTGGTCAGTGGATCGACAAGCCACAGCACCAAGGTTGAAGGCCAGTTCCCTCCCATGTTACAGACAGTGTTGAGCAAAGTCATGTACGTTCCTCCGACGGTCGGATCGCTGACTTTGGCAAAGAAAGCCATTACAGCGACAAACATGCTGTAAACAGCAACCTGCCGCACAAATTTGTAAAATTTTAAATTCAATGCTCACTAAGAGAAAATTGATTTGAACATCGAGGTCGAGCAGATTATAATGCCATGGAAGAAAAGTTTATTATTTTGGCCTACTCAATTTTATAAACATCCTGGCCGAAGTAAAGTAAATTTTACTATTCATAAGAATAATATACACAGTACCTTACTAATAAATACACCAAGTTTTGTCTAACTCAATTAATCATACCTGATGAATCGCGTATATAATCAAGATGCCAACGTAGTAAATCACTGGAAAATTACCATCGGCAAGTCGAAAGACTGGTGTTGCGTATACCACCAAGGCAAACACCAACCCGTAAATTAATCTGCAAAATGTCACAGAACATTATGAAAATAATAGTTTGGCAATCGGTCTATTCATATTTTTATAATCACGCTTTTTCGAATCAAAACGTCAAAACTCACCTGAATGGATACGCCTTGATGAACACATTCATTGGATTGGCTCCAGCAGTATATTTGGAGATGAACAAAGGCAGAAGGATTTGGAGTGGCGTCATTGGAACCGCCAGCAAAGCCAACCGATCCTTAGGAACCCCGGTTTCGACCAATTTCAATCCTGTCACTGAGTCTGAGGCAGCAAACGCAATCTTTACCACATTAAAAGTAATATGAATTAAATTAACGCTCACAATGAACTGTAGCCTTAAGGAACATCCAGTAATGTGTAAATGTGAAAACCGACATACGTATAAGTATACGTACCTTACACGTCAGCAGAAAGACTAACGTAAGCCGAATATTCGGCAACTGCAATATCTTCCACAATCCTTTATAGCTGGAAATGACATCAATCTTCTCTGACAATTCCCCCTTTTCAGGATTCTCTCGCTTCATAATCCATACCAATGTTGTCGTACCGATAAAAATCCATGCCCAAAAATAGAGGAATCCTTTAAAAAGAATAAATAATACATACATTGCGTCCTTGTTTAACAGATGTATTCTAAATCATTGAAAACTGCAGAAGTGTGTACAACAAACTTACCGGGTAATGATACCATTCCCACTGGCTGTTCCACGTATCTCAAATATTTATTACAAAAGTCCGCTGATTCCAGTGCCAAAAAGACCACATAGCCCAAGAAGTAACCCGCTGTCTGTCCCACACTATTGCAAGTAGATGCGTATCCAACGTTCTCTCTGTAAATGACATCATACACACATTTGTAGCTTCCCAATGTCGGTATTTGTACGAAGGACTACTAACACATCTCGTGCACTGTAAAAATGGTAACAATTACAAAATTGAAACAACTTACTTTCTCAACATAGTGAGGGCCCAACCATCCACCGCAATATCCTGAGTTGCAGCCAGGAAGTTGAGCATGAAGAAGACTCCAGTTATCAAGCCAATATTACCCGTATCCAATAAATCATTGACCCTTGTCGACAGAATGATCATGAATATCCCGATTAAATATTGCATTGGAATCAACCAAGTTTTCCTCCTCCCCATCCTCGCCGAGTACACCGCATCCACGATGGGTGCCCAAAACAATTTCAAACTAAAGGGCCAGTAGGCAAAACTAAATTTTGCTTGTTCCTTATACGATACATTTCTATTTTGTAGTATCATAGGAATGCTAGCAATTAATCCCAAAGGTATTCCCTGGAGAACATATAGGAATACGAGGAGTAAAATATTCCCCATATCCTTCTTCACGTTTGCCTTCATGATTGTCTCCCCTAAAATATAATACTTAAAAAAAATCACACACAATTTCACCAATTATTGTTATTCTATTTGACTGAGCACACTTAAAGCTTTTGATCTGATCCTGAATGACTGGTTTTCACTAATTTGCTTGTCCAAGTTACTTATATAGTTCTCATTTCGCCAGCTGTCACTGAAATTTTTATCGTGATCGACGTGATCGTCCTGTAGCAAAGTGAGAATATAGAATGCACCCAAAAACATGAGTAGGCTTTTAGATGGGCCTGAACCTTAGTAGGCTTTGCACTTTGCAACTAAGCACGTTTCAATTGATACGTATGGTTATCTCACATTTAAATGGAAACGAAGAATTTAACTAGGAAAATTAGAGGGTTTTTTTATGTATTCACTTTGTATGGCGGAATGAATGAATGAACGCCTACAGTGCGATTGGTCATAAGTCGTAATGATCCATATGATGAGCTATATAGCAATTCTACCCTTTTCTGTATCCTTGGCCTTCTCTTCCCAAGAGAATCAATCAACGTGGACAAAATTTGTACACCCACGATTTGGCGCTTCCCACTGAAGAATAAACCCGCAAACATTTTCAAACAGCAACAAATCCACAAATTCTTTCCCTCAATTCAATATTTCGAAAATTTTCCTGAATTTCCGGTTTTTTATTCTCGTTTTTCAGTTTTTTCACCGTTTTTCCGCATCTCAGACAAAAACAGAACAAATATCAACTGCAAGAGTTTTTTTTGTAATATATGCTAAATACCTATAACTCATAGTTATTGCAAGAATTTGGTGGATTATTTCAGCGGGTAGACGGACAACTGGAACTTTCATTAATTTTTCTATTTTCGGACTTAACCTGCTAAGTTTAATGCTCGAAACTTTGTTTAGGTACCTAGAATTTGATTTGGGCCTTATTCTTACGTGGTCAAAGTAAGTAAAATTTAATACGATCTTGATGTAAGAATGATCTGGGTCTGTTGATTTATGGTAGGACGAATTGGTTACAAAATCTAGAAATTCATTGGTATAGATATAGAGATAGACTTACTTATGAATAGCAAGAAAAGATGAGCGTAAAGACGAGAGTAACTTTAGAATTTAGAAGCGTCCATGGATCAACTTTAATTTATATAAAAAATGGTAATTCTAGTAGAACAAAAGTTTAATGGGTTCATCTAATCTGTTGTAATTTCAGAGGAACGCGAGAAGATTCTGTTGGCCGCGAAAGACAGCTAATAACTCGCTTCTGCTATATTGGAAACTTCTAACTTCCTAATATCGCTCTCTTATCACGGACTATAATGTTCTGAATTTTTATTTATTGAATACGAGAAGAAATGAACACACGTTAATGGGATGCTCTTGTAAAGCTAAGAAAACAGATACCTGTTAATATCTTTAAAAAGGAAGATTGAAAATGGATTCGCCAAATTCGGATTCGGGTCATGACCTTGACTTGCCGGGGCCAACAGCTTCTCTTGCCACAGATACAAGCAAGCAGGAAGAAAAAGAGGCTTCAGAAGACGAAGAACCTACGGAGAAAACCACGCCCAAGACAAGTGCGGAGACGGCTGCTGAAATTGAGGCAACTGAGTTGAAACAAGATAGTTCCGGTTCGGACGAGGCCAAGAAGAGGGAGGCTGCCAAAAGCAAGAGAGAAATGGAAGAAGAAGAGCGGGAGAAGATGCAAGTGCTGGTTTCCAATTTTACGGAGGCACAGCTGGATAGATATGAAATGTACAGAAGGTCTGCCTTTCCCAAAGCAGCCATTAAAAGACTTATGCAAACCATTACGGGTAACTCCGTGTCTCAGAACGTTGTAATTGCAATGTCAGGAATTGCGAAAGTGTTTGTAGGTGAGATAGTGGAACAAGGTTTGGATGTCATGGAACGGTGGGGTGATACTGGGCCGGTCCAGCCTAAGCATTTAAGGGAAGCTGTCAGGAAACTGCGCCAGAAAGGAATGGTACCTAATTGTAAGGCTCGGCGTTTTAATCCATTTTCAATGTGAACCAAGTGTAAATGCTTGGCAGTTTTAAAAATAGTACACATATGTTTGTTTAATCACTGTAAAACTGATGAGGAATGTTTGTGAAGTTGACAATTTTATTGCATAAATGTAAGATGTCAGATGTCATGTGTGTTCACTTACCGTATAAGTAATAAGTATGCCTTAAGTATTTGGCGTAAATCTATGTATGAAGTATAAATATTGAAGTACTATTGATGTGATGTGATTATTTTTGTTGGCACTAATGAATCAAGATTAATTATAATTTTTCAGAACATTTGATAGTAAAATATTGGTGTTACTAAAACTGCATTACTCCTTGTCCTTATCTGTAGTTTAATTATGATTAAATACCGCAGGGGGCAAACAACGCGTTCTCTATATTTTTCGGCATTCAGCACCTCATTCACGTTTTTCAGGTATCATTATCATTACAAAGGAATAAATTGCCGACGTTATTTTTTAACACTATTTTTATTTCAACGACTTTAATACAAACATACATACGTTACCGCTATAAGGCACCTGCGGCAATATACTACTACTGGCACTTCGTTGCAAATTCGTATTTTTACGGAATTACAGGGTAATTAATTGAAATATTAAAATTAACACGTTATGTTAAATGCTAACAAACAACCTAATAGCAATAAGTATAAAGCTAAACACGGGAATCACAGACTGATTTATTTAAGTTTGCAAACAGTATTTCTATAGGCATAAGTGCCATTAAGATGAAGACAGATACATCATAAATCCTTAATTGGCGTTCACGTCTCCACCTACAGCTGACTGCTTGATTAAATATTCGATTTTGTCCTTCAAATCATTTTCGTATCTTTGCCGAAGTTTAGCAGCCTCATTAACGACGGTGTTAAACAAGTCCTGAAGGGAAAAAACCACGGTTATAAAAAACGTAAGCTAATGGTGTCTCCCTGACGAAGTGCACTAAATGTGACCAGCAAAATAATGTAAGGATTTCCATTAAACCTACCTCCGCTCCTTGCTTATCCAAAACAGCTATAGCAGAAACTTGTGACTTCACCAATATACTTTTGCCCAAGATGAACCGGTTACCAGAAAAGATCAGAGGTACGTTCTTTTTGGTCGTTTGAGTAATTATCGTTGAAATTTTGTCCTCTAACCCACCTGAAATTCAATATATAGCTATAGAATACGAATCACAACTTCGCAATAGCAAAGTAAATAGTATAGTATTAACCACAACGATCTGAAAAAGCGAGAGTGTAAGGTAGTATATAAGCATTTAAGATCCATTCGTACCTTTGACATTATTTTCTTCCATATCGGGGGCAAGAATAACCAATGCCACCTTATTTATTTCCAAGTAATTTATGGTGTCCTTCAAACCATGCACATATCTACGTTTGGATTGATATTTAATAGGGTCAGTGTGATACAAGCGATCTTGAAACCGGTGAAGTTCCTTCATTAAACATATCACATGTCCATGCAGCTCTTTGGATAAGTACATATTACAATATGGCCGGAATTTTCGGCTATGCAGAAACGTCTTAGCCTGTAAAATCACGTCGTTAGCAACAATAGGTGTTTCAGTAATAACAGGAACCACAATAGCTGTAGGTGATGGCTCTTTTTGTTGATCTTTAATCGCTGCATTTAGAAGGGTAGCAAAAATATTTTCGTCTTTTATTAAATCAGCTGGTTTAGTCTCAAGAATTTCTTGAGGCTCCTTCTTCACATCCACCGCAACAGATTCTGCAGGCACATCCTTTCCTGAGATATTATGTTTGGAGAGCTGTTTGACTATGAGTTGCTTATTATCAGCGGTTTCCAGTACGATATTAGATGTTCCTGTAGATCCATGAGGTTGAGAAGTATCCTTCGTAGAGATTTCAAGTTTTTCTAACTTTAATTCTGTTGATAATTGGACATCTTTCACATCAGTTGCTTTGCTTCTTTTGGATTGTCGTAGACACCGTGAGACTAAAATAGCCTTTTTCAAAGCTGAAACTTTCTTCTTCCTGGGTTGGTCACGCATTTTCCCTCGCCTGATCAGCATGGGTCCTGAGGAATCCAGCGTATTTCCTACAGTATTTTTCTCCAGATTCTTTACTTCCTTCTTGAGCAACTTCGTCTTCTTAACATCCCGCCTCTTCAAATGTACATCCTTCGTCTGAATTAAAGCATCCAAGGTTACTATCAAAGGATTTTTAGACTTTTTCTTTGAGGATGTAGGTATTTCTTCCGGTGGGATATCGCTTGTAGAAACTACTTTGACTGCATATGTTGTCTCTTTCTCCAGCACTTCCGGTTTCTCTACCTCCGTTTCCCATCCAGATTCGTCGTCAGCTTGTCCTTTGCAAGGCACGATCGTACGAGGTACACAGGTTGACTTGGTTTTTGTTACATTTTGTACTCCCAAGGAAGGAAATTCGTCGTCAAAACCAGGGGAAGTTGTTAAAGGTTTATTTTCTGTCTGCGGATGAATTGATGGGAAATCCGTTGGAAGGAGGTTATATTTTTGGACGGACCTTTGGCTGGAGGTACAATCTTTGGTAGAGGATTTACTCATATTTTCCAGCATGGCAGGACTAATTAGATGAATGTGAGAATCCTTGGGTCCGTAGATGCTTTTTAATTTTGCTTCCTCCTTCCGTTTTTGTCTTTCTGCTTTCGGCAGTTTTTTCTTTTTTCTTTTCGTTTTAACATCATCTTCTGGCTTGACTTCTGCCTCTTCAACCTTAATATTTTCATATTTCGGTTTGTTGAAGACATCCGTTTGCAGCGGAGTAAGGTTTTCAGATGTAATCACAGGTTTTGGTTTGGGTATTGTCCTATTCCAGACGTTTTTGCAAGCTGAACGTGATCCGGATGCCATGTTTGGATCTTTAGATTCTCCGATTCGTCTGTACCCTTGGTTTGAATCTGTTGCAAAAAAAAAATAATAATAAACAAAAATAGATTATTATTATGATTTGCACTTAAATGCATATTTATATTTTCACCCTTGAAGGTCATACAGTTCCCTACCATCCAGCTATATTTAAACCCGTTCACAGATTCACAATTAAGCCCTACATCCAGCAGATTGTGCACTTGCTCACACACACTTTGAATGCCAATAAAACTGGGATATTCCCACAAAACTGTTGAAACAACTTAATTACTATAAAATACTATCCGACATTAAATTCGAAGATCAGGAGTGTATAGGATAATAAGTAATTACGCTTTGGAAATCTGGATTACCTTGAAATAATGGTTGGAGTTTCTGTAGGTGAAGTCTGCAATATCTGTCAGTTGTCAGGTACTATTTCTTTTCATTTTAAATCAAAAACTAACTAGTTAAAAATTTGTTTTAAAAATTTACAAAAAACACTATTCCGTTATAGTTCGTGTATTCAAACGTTTTTCGATTTTGCTGCGTTTGTAATTTGCTTGCGAATTAAAAGAAGATTGAGCAATGAACTTAAATAAAAAATGGAAAGCCTTGAATACGATTGTGAATGGGCTTCCAGTTTTCTACAAGAGCTGCGCTAATTTTTTTAAACATTAAAAACGTTAAATGAAATGCTTGACTGGTTAAAAATGACTAAAAAGAATAAATTACTTATTAAGTGTTATACACTTTATTTTTTTAAGCTGACTACCTATTTGTTTTTTAAATGTCCCATTTATTTTTCTGGGAATGCAGATTTTGTTCGTGACTGAAACTGAACTGAAGACTGAAGCTGAAGGCTGAAGGAAGCATTGAAACTGAAACTGAAGAGCGAAGGGTTTGGTGTTTTAGCGCGTAAATCGGAAGGAAACAAGGATTATATCAATGCTGCTTGCTGCTGCTGCTGCAACAGGCTCATCTACAGCTGAATATAGGTGACGAAGACGTTGATGACCGAGACTAGCAAGTGATAATATATAAATTCATAGTTTTATAGGAAGGAATGAAAATGCCAAATGAAATCGAGGGTACGTTTACAGTGTTTAAAAATGAATCTCCATAAACATCAATAATGTGAAAGTCATAATAATCTCGTTTATTAAATTAAATTGAATTTGACTGAGCACCAAAGGTTGCCCTAACTCTCAAAAAATTGAATAATTTTTGGGAATTTGTACTGAAGGACATAGGATAATCATTGACAGTATAAAGTAGATTATAAAAAAGCAGTATCAATTCGCAACGACAATATATTGCTAATTTAAAAACATGCATGTGCTAGGAATTTAGGATATAGGCAGATATACCGTATACCTTTAGCCACACACACACCTTTTACAAAGTTACATATCAAGGGCCGTTGCAATACAATGGTATTCAAGTAAGCCTGCCCTTCAATCTGCATTATTATTCCATATTATAATCACTTTTATCGGTATACAATTCGGAATATTGAAAAACTGACGACCTTTCCCATCCATACAATAGAAAATCAATGCACCAAGGCAGAGTTCTTAAGGTTAAAACTGAACCGTTTGTGACATTTTCGACATATCGTGGCGTTTGCTTTGATAACAATATTATGAAATTAAGACCAAATGTTTAGCTCTCTGGCGGACTTCAAGAGGGATTCGTTGGCTGTTGATGTGTCTTCAAAACATTTTCGTACGAATGCATCCTTTTTCCTTTCTACAAGAACACGAAGAACTTCCTTACAAAATGTATGCCAAGTGTGTGGATACAACATGTACATACTCTTGCCCATGGTTACAAGCCAGTCGAAATTAGTCATTCTGTGACCCCAAATGGTAACCACAACATTGGCAACGCGGTCACTGATTAATGGCTGGTCTTTGGTAATTAAAGGCAAGTCGGAAACAATCCCACTCGTGAAGCCCTTCATGACCTGCAAGTTTTGTACAAAATTTCGAACTTAGCTTGAACTTGTGTAATAAGTACACCTACATATTAATTACATATTACATATATAAATACGTACAAAATATATTCATAATATAATGTATACAATTTATACACAACACTCTATATCATTTCCTTACCATATCTTCTGACACAATTTGCCTTTTTATTAGGATATCAATCATAGTCCCCAGCATTGCTAAGTGCTGTCTTGCTGAAACCTTCGATATATGTCTAGACAGAGCGCGAATGAAATCGCGCAATTGTTTTTCTGTTTAAACAAACGTCAATGAACTCAATTAGAAACCTCTCTGTTACTCGAAAATGGTATTCGTCGAACATTGATTTATTGTTAATTGTTACCTTCACATGAACTTAATTTCCGCTCAAGCAATTTAACTCGCTCTGACTCTGGTTTACTGTAAATGCTTTGGTAAGAGTTGAATATTGAGAGAGCATCAATTTCAGGGGGCAAAGCAGATTTTGATGAAGCAATGGAGCTCACAGACTGTGCAGGAGATATCAGTCTGCTTGAAGAATTTGACACCGTCTTATGAGCTGAAACAGATGACTGACTTCCTTTCCAGCTCGGAGCAGCTATGGATGAATTGCTCATCATGTTCGGGTCAGTGACGAAAAATCCAGGGCTATCAAGTTGTGGAAAAGCTACGGCTAATGGATCTGCGTGTTCGCCCCACGGAGCATTTTCCCACGGATCAAATACATCCGAATTTTTCCTTGCTTGTGGTTCTGCATCAATCAATGCAGCTTCATTACACGTTTTAACTTTTTTCTTTCTAGATCTTTTCTTGGTGCTGCTGGCTGAATCTACAGTGTTGGAACCTGTAGCAGATCCATTACTTAAAACACTATTTGTAGAGTCAGCAACCGTGACTGAGGTTGCAACCGTTAACGCGGTACTGGTTATTTTCTTATATCGATCCCAATCCGCTTCTCGTAAACCAAGCAAATTCTAGAAAAGTAAAATAAAACAGAACCCATAATTTGTCTCTATAATTTGAGCTTATCAATGGTCATTAAAACTTGCAACTAAAACAAAAAAATTCACAGCTGTTGTACCTCAACGGCAACTCGAACAGTAGAACTAGAAGGGCATCTCTCACTAAAAATACGCAACTTTAAAAAAATGTCCTCAAACCACTTTTCAGACTCGGTCGCAGTTACTTTTTTCTGAATATTGTGACCAACAAGTGTTAGCAATTTGCAGACATAGTCTAAATTCTCTTCACTCGGTTGTGCTATAATTCAATAATCATGGTTTTAGTACTTTCTCAATGTCAATTATTTCAAAAAACAGTAAACCCCGCTTACCTAATAAAGCGTTAACAACATCATTTTGCAAATTTGAAAGCGATATCACGTCATGATTGAAGAGTTCGCCCACAAAACGTAGCATTCCTAAATTTTTTCTTCTTAAATCCATCTCGCTAATTTCTTTCCGTAAAAAAAGGGTCTTCACATAAAAAGGAGGATCACTGGCTCCAGGAAGCTTTAGCAAATTCGAAAAAATTGTGATGACGATTGTCACAATCTCAATTCTGAACATTTTCAGTTCACCATGTGGGTTGTTTATTGCCTTCCATATCTTTGAAACAAAGTAATTCAAGTAGTTAAGCTATCAATTTATACACGTAATTTGTATATGTACTTATGTACATATACAGCAGTATTATTTTTTCTGATTGATAACAGACAGCGTACAAGTTTTGCAAAGTTGGCAGCAGCTAGTGGTTTTTCAACATCTATTATTGCTCTTTCAACGAGTTCCGCAGCAATTTCGGGTAGAAATTTCGTCTGATTGCTCACAATTAGTGTAAATTCTCCGGCAAGAGCATCAAAGTTGGCAGAAGTCAGTTTGCACAAAACGTCACGAACCTTCCGAAATTCCAGCTGGAAAGGCAGGAAGTAAGCTCAGTTGCAATGTAGTATTTAATAACATCTTCGACATATCGCAGTAAATCACCAACTATCAACGTCACACGACCACGAGCAACCTTCCACAAACGTAGCATTTACCTCGGATTCCGAACGAAGAGGATCCATAGTTAGAGTGCAAGTAGGTTTCGAAAGAAGTTCACTTGGCTGTTCTTTTGCTAATCGTTTAGCATCACATTCTGAACACAAGTCACGTATTTTGCCCTGGCGATGACACAAAACGTCTACGCGATGACTACATTTGAGTTTCAAATTTTTCATTAAGGTGGTACAAGGGGGGCAAGTAAGGGACGGATCGTGCATTACTCCGCAAGGATGTCCTTAAAATAAAAACAAAACAAATCATTTTCACGAAGTTACGACGCTTGATGTTTTTGTTCTAAATTATTGATAAGGCAATTGTAAAATTTTTGACATTACCTGCTATGGCTAAAGAGGTATATTTGTGCTTTAAAAACGTAGCCAGTTGCATTAACTTTACTAAATATTTGTAAGAATTTTAAAATTCAAATCCTCCAACTTTCCGAAATTTGCTAGTCCAGGCACTGTTTCCAAATGATTTTGGTGACATGCAAGTGCATTGCTTTGAATGTTTTCGCGTACCTACATGTTGTGTGCTTTGGAACGCTTATGTGAATGTGTGGTAATAAACAATACTGACTCACTGGTAAGGGGTAAGGATATAATAAGTTGCATGTGCAGTGACTATTGATGAATATGAATTGTGAGTGTAGGTACCGCGTGTCTACTTTCATTGTGTATTTAAACGCTTAAATACAGCAATTACAACACCTACTGTCGGCCCGTAATTTACGAAACCATGCGATGCCAATTAATTACCAATTAAATATAAAACTTTAGTTCAACTGAAGTCTTACCTGTAGACAATCCACAAAGTTTTTTACACGGAAGGTAACTCTGCTTAACGAAACTCACAACAGGCCTCACAGTTTCGATTAAATCTAATTTCTTCACTAAACTAGGTTTAATAATTTCAGTCCCTGCCCACGGAATGTCATCTAAATCATCTCCCCACGGATTTTTCAGCAAAACTGAAGGTCCATTATTGCTAACTACAGACGGAATTATGGTTTTGGTTTTCGATTGTAGTGCTGGATGGAGTAGATCAAATGCTTCTGTTTTTGAAGTCTCCATGGAACTTCCAGTAGCTGCAATTTCACTCGAAATTTCCAGTGCTGAATTTTCATGTTTAGTTGCAGTTCCCTGGATTTCACAGTTAAGTTCAGTCTCTTGCAGTGAAATTCGAAGATTTGTCCTTTTAGGATCTGCAATGGTTCAAACTGTTAGCACGAATGGAAAACAAGATATACTTGAACAGTACCTCAGACAGTCTACTAATTACAATTACTAATATTAATATACATGTTGGTTTTATAAACTTACCAGATAGTGTGCATAGCTGCATATCTTCTTGCATCTGAGTTAATCGTGATGCGGTCCCTTCTAATACGTTTTGAATAACAGGCTCATTTGCGTTACCTACTGGAGACTGTCCATTTGATGGCTCCACACAACTCAAAATTGTTGTACTCTCCACGTCCTCAGCTTGATGCGTCCTATGTCCGGCATGTTGGTCGACATTTGGACCTACAGCAAAAAAATTGGACACGAGCTTTAATTGACTGGATGAAATCAATGGTTGTGCAACAAGCTTATGCTGAATATCACATACTGGAACTGCAAGCAAAAATATCAGCTACTTCCGGTAATATGGTGTTAAATTCGCAGGCAATGTTAGTTAACCTCTGGTACAAGTTTCCCATGATTGGCAACCGGTGCACGTGCATACTTGAAGGGCAACATTCTAAAGGTTTATTCACAGCATACAAATGAAAATATCAAATGGTATTACATGCAAAAAACTATTTCGAAATCTAGCATCCATTTTTTCAAGTTTCATCAGTTCCACCATCAAATTCCACCAAGCTATGTGAAACAACACTAGAACGCCATTTACGACGCTAAATCTTATAACCAAGAACACCAAAATATATGTGAGCACACAACTGCCATGCTGTCAATAATGGTAATTGGTAATCAAACAAGTGGCGTGCAAAAATCGGAATAATGTTGACTGTCTTTAATAGATGTAAATTAATATGCTTACGAATCTTTCCTTGATGTAATAGCAATTCCACCTTTAGCACTCGGTCCGTGAGATCTTGGATTTTCTTATTTGTACTTAGGAATTGGTCCTCCAAATTCTTGATTCTTTCCTCCATATTCCTGGATGAAAGTATTTATGAATGTATAATAAGCACCTGCAAAGTAAACCCAACAAGCATTTTCAGAGAAATTTTCGAACATAGTTAACTAGAGCAACATCCGCCACATCTTGAAAAGTATTACAATCAACCAACAATATCATACCAACTATGCAACTACAGATCAATCACACGTCTCAATGTATCAGTTACGTACCTTGGAATAGCGTTTTTTTTTTATTCAAAATCTAGTTCCAACCCGGAAAATACAACCGATTGTTACGTCTAAACGGTATCAACACTATCAACCCGTCCAAACCGTCACGGGAAGACAGCAACAGGCGCGTGTAATTTATTTTGCCTAAACTAATTGTGGCAAGTGTTCTCCTTTCAACAATGACCCCGCAAAGGTCACGAGGTCGTCACGACTTATAATTTGACACTAATCACAGAATATATCAAACACATTTGAATTTTCATTAATAACGTGCTATTTGCACACTTTCGGAATGCTTACTGGAGATCGGATCCCTGACATGTATGAAGTATGAATATATCTGAATTTATATATTTACACGCTTAAGTATACTATTTAATCAATTTTAATTAAAATTCTGAGAAAATCACTTAAAATTAAATCATATCATATGAAATAAAAATTTTGCTGTAATTGGGAATTTTGGGGATTGAGACTCGCTAATATTCTGATTAAAAACACGCGCTTCTTTATTTTTCAGTCTTTTTTCCTTTTTCCAGTTTTTCCAGCAGCAGACGCAAAAGAAAAAAGGAATGCTCGTTCGTACTGGCTTTTACTATAAGCCAGGGCCAGGGGGAAAGCCGTAATCCTTGAGGACTTTCTTCCGTTGGCTTCCTTTTTCCTTTGTTTTCCTTCTCACTGATAGTGTGTGATTTGCTAAATACGATGTATTAACTCCAGGGTCAAGAGTCAAATAAGATCATACCCCGGCGACCTTCCTAGGCTTGCCTCATGCTAAACCATTATTAATTTTGAATTTAGTAGCAATAACAAAAACTTTAGTTTCGCTTCAAGTTTGTAGAGACTTTCTCCGGGGGTCAACAAACAATATGGGACGGTGTCTGAAATTATTATATTAAATATTACGTACTTATTATCAGCATAACAAACTGAAGTAGATACTAGGAGACTTTATCGTCAAGTATTTTGTTTAAACCTGATTGCCTGATGCAAACCAGTGTCGGTAGTGGCTTTAATATGCACACAAAAGTATTTTAATATAGCAAGATGATAAAGAACTTTTCATTCGTCGATTGATGCACTATAGCGTTGTCAATTTAAATGTGATTTCAATATAAATAAAAAAGTATTCGACAATTCATTCTGACTGTACATGCATGGTACTTACATTTTAATATAATGCTCCTTGGTCAAAGTTGGCATTTGGACGTAATGTAAATGGTCACAAACAAATTTTTCCCAACGAAGGCGCTGAATAATCCACGATTGATCATGGGGGCAAGGACATTATATCAGGTGGGAATGCACATAGGATTTCCTCCCTACTCCCTGGCACTGATAAATACACATCTTTATCTACGTAGTTATCAGGTAATTTAATCAGTTTCATCAACTGTGTCGTGATTGTGACGAAACTGGATAAATAATAGCTTCATTGTACACATAAACAAAATGATTGTGGGGAAATTTTAATAAAAGATACCGGAAGTGACTATTCACAAATTCGGTTGTGATAAACTCCTATAAATGCCCAGGCCTAATACATATGAAGGTTTAAATTTAAACAAACGTCCTCAACTTGCCCCGAAAGACACCGGGAGACGTTCCATATACCTAAAACAATCATTTATTATTATTATTATGGATTTATTCAATCTCGTAACCAGTTTGCACAAGAGGGACATAAGTATAGAGTAATTTCCCCCGAAATGAATAAGAAAGAGATGTTTGAAGCATGAGAGGTCTACACAAACGGAATGGGTAGGATTTTCGGTTATTCCGGAATTAATTCGTGGTATGAATGAGACAAAATTGATACATTTTTCTTGCCATAGACATTTCACGGCCAAGAGTTACCCGGAGCAACTGAGGGCAGTAATCTGTAATAGAACGTAGCTGAAACATATTCGGAATTTCTCTGTCATTCTTCACAAGTTGAGAGACAGGCACACGCTTCTAAACGCAACATTGAAACTGTGGCGTTTGGTCTACTGACAAAAATCCCTTGCACCGACACCAAAATCCTCCTTTTTTTTTTTTTGCTGGAACCATGCCCAAAAAACTAAAAATATACCTCTTCTAGTACAACATTATTATCTTTGTATACTTGAACATGTCATGCGGTAAAATATTTTGGATGCGGGGCCGCATACATACAATTGGATAGATGAAGGAAGCCTTTTAGTACTTCCAAACATCTCCTGGCCACCAACATTTGATCCACCTCCATTTTATTCATTACAAATATAAATAGTCTCATCTCTTGCGTTGAGAAACACCTTAATATAAACATTAAACATCTAATAAAAACGTACCTACACACAGTTTCGGCTCGGTAAAAATAGTAGTAATTATGGGTAAATCTAGGAAAGTTGCACCGGGCCCATCTATTTTGGACGAATTCCTCCTACTCTATAATGATTTAATTATCTCCATTGCATTTATAATTTGTATATCCCTGACGGCACAAATCCTGAGACTTCTTCTTAGCACCTTTCTTAAGCCCAAGAGTTGGATACGGGTTATACTCCAGGAAATTGTGGCAACAGCTGAGATGTGTATCACCTGTTTTGAGCTCGGCAATGGTAAGATATATATACTCTTATCGCATGGGACAAACAAAATGTGAGATGTGTTTTGGTTGGATCTGTTGGCTTATTTTTTTTTCGTTTCCGTCAGATGCATGAGATGATCCCCAGAATTTCCTTTTTAGGCCTGATACACAGGATTTCTATAATTGAATTAACTAATTTAACCCTTTGTCGCCGTATTTTTTAAGCTAATACACTGCTAAATCTTTACTGACAAGAGCGTTCCTTTGTTCATCCTGTACTAAATCAGTAAGTATGTATTTGTCACCTGTTATCTACATATTTGTTGCACGTAAGAAAGTTGAATTCCTCATTAGCTACAAATGCTTTATAACTGACATTTTTTATGTGAAAATAGTTGCAGAAAATTACGGAGTGGAATATTATGGCCTATTTTATTTTTTCTCCTCCCTTTGGTGGGCCTGCACTTGGAAGGAAGCCTATGCTAGTCCCAACAATCACATCGAAGATTATTTCACGAACGATACAAGTGCTGGAACGGCAATTGTGGTGAGTACCGTGGAGATACTCACGGCATCCTACGCTTTCCGATTTCTAGTTCATCCCTTGTGGGCATTTAAATTTATACCCATCCACGGGGATAAGCTAAATGGAGTTTGCTCCGCAGACTTGTCTGTAAGTAGATTTATTTGTCAACAGCTGCTTTTCTAAAAAAAAAAAACGTTAACCTAAATATATTGAGCAGAACCGAAATGTGAGATAGCAAGTGATAAATAATTTGTCCTTCTATCATTTTTCTGAGGTGTGGCCGTTATACGGATCTTTCATCGAGGGTGGAGGAACTCTGGTTTTCAGTGTTATTTCCAAAATTATTTCTAGCAAAGTTCAATCCAACTTTGTGGCTAACTTCCTGAACTCACTGTTAGATGCAACGCTCGTGATAATGGGTAATTCAATCCTTCCACTTCCATCCAGACTAATTACGGACGTATTACACAAGGGTGTTTGCAAATGTATAGATGAATTAATCCTGTAATGAATTTTAAACTATTTCAGCTTATGACTATTCCGGAGGGTACTTTAACCCTGTTCTAGCTACTTCCATGCAGTATGGCTGCGTAGGAGCATCGACAACAGATCATTTTGTAGTGTACTGGCTAGGTGGTGTTCTGGGAACGTTAATAGCCACCTATGGCAGCAGATATTCCGAAGAAAGTTCAAAGCATGATTAGAACAAATAACTGTCGTGTGCAGACACTAAATTTCTACAATGCATCTTCGGATTCGGAAAGAGCATTGTGTTGCTAAATGGTACCACTGAAGTTTATTTGTTAATAAAGTAACCGAACACAGTGCTCAACAACAGAAATAAACAACACACAAGTCATTTCACCTTACCTCACATATATTGAGACAAGAGATTTTTAAAATTAACAATAATTGTCACTATCACGAAATAATTAACTATAGAATGATATTGACTAATGAAGTTTTCATTTACTCCTACTACGAACAATTTTCAGATACTAGTAACTATTATAACCGTCATTCAGTATATCAATCTACTACATTAATTGCATATTCGATGTTTTCACATCAGCAATATTCCATTTCTAAAACTACGGTTTCGAAACTGCGAACCACATAAACAATTCATTAAGTTTGGAAAAACGTTTAACCGTTTTTACTTCAAATAATCAAGGACCAAGTCGTTCCAAGAGCTTTCCGCATTTAGCCAGAGTCGGCCCATCCACTTGGAAGTTTCCATTTTCACCTGAAACAACGGAACCTTTTAAATTACTTGCAATTGCAGGATCTCATTCTTTGAGAACGAGAGATTATTTCGTTGCGATAAAAATGACAAATAAATTACACACCACTTCCAACTGTCCTCCTTCTGGTTGTAGCTCTTCCAAAGATGCAATACGCGGCGGATTTTCTGGGACTCCTTCCATCAATAAAACAACGCCATAAATAGGATGCTAGAAAAACGAAATTTAATACATCCCCGATGACTGGCTGGTACGATTTTTGTCAACTTTAACCAATAATTTTGCGCATAAAATACAAAACGACGTACGGAAATAATTTCGGAGTTCAACTCTCGCAACTCGCTCATTGGCAGTTTTACGGTATCACCGTAGTCTAAAAATTCCAACTGAACGGAATTCGCTTCCACGGCAGTTACTTTCCCTCTATAGTACATACCATCATAAGGCCCAATTACAATTTCATCAACACTTGGAACGCGCTGCATTGGAGGAGCTGTAACCGAAAAAAGTGCTGATTATTAAAGTGCTTCATTAAACCGCCGAATAAACTTCGTAAATACATATTAAGATAACAGTACCTACTAACCTTCTGCCGCGTATGACTGGAGGTAAGTTTGCAAATTTTGCAATTTGTCGTCGTCTTCAATTGCTGAAACTGTCATTTTCTGATAGTTCCACACATAGTTCACATGGACTACTGCCCCACCGTCCAAGTTCGGAGACCACTGGACAGTGTGAATGGTTCGTTTCAGTGGTGCGGGCTTCCAGGCACCAAAAGGATTTGTTAGTTTTAGTCGAGAACTTGCAGGAGCTGCGGCTGGAGAAGCTGCGGCTGAAGGAGCTGCGGCTGGAGGAGCTGCGGCAGGAGGAGCTGTGGTTGGAGGCGCTGGCTTCGGAGGTGAAGTACTGGGCACCGGTGCAACGACAGGTTTAGGAACAGCGTTAGTCGGAGGGAGTTTTGCAGAAGCTAGCACAAACAAGTAGACATGTTTAACGTGAATAAACAAAGTACATACTCAAATCTTTATAGAGATATGAATTAATGAAAAATTACACACACCTGGCTTGCTTGCGACTATCTGCTTTTCCAGCATTTCGTTTAAGCACTTGTCTCCTAGGTACAACTTGCCGGACCATTCCAGAGAATTTGTTGCATTGTCTTGTGGATTCTGCTCAGCGATACACAAATCTATCTTAATACTTGCGTGTATTGAGAATAACGAGCGTTATTGAGAATAATAAAATGTAAATTCCTTACAAATTCCATGATGAGCTCCTCATTCAACGCTGCTAGAAATTCATTCGGCTTCTCCAAATTCTTCGGCCATTCTTCCTTCAATTTCAGCTTGAAAATGACTCCATACATCATGTTATCCTGAAAAAAAATATTGCAAATTTTGACATAGGTACCTATATACTCTGCAATAAACAAATTGACTTAGTGGCATTTACCCTCATAATAGCTTCGTCTGGTTCACGGCAATTTTCCAGTTTGACAGTAGAAGCGTCGCCAAAATCAATAAAAGTAACCGTCACTTCTTTCTCATCCGCGTTAACTTTGTCAACAACGCCTCGATAGTACACCCCATCGTACGGGGCAAAAACTACATCTCCAATATTTGGAATACGAGTAACCCGGGGTGCTAAACGAAAATAATTGATGCAAATATTACCAGTAATAGGAACATTAGGGGTATTCACGCTCAGGCCTAATACAATAAATAAAGAATGATATTCTAAACGACGGATGGTTAACCTGTGGTAACGTAAGACTCGATGTCCGATTGTATTTTATTGATTTTGTCCAAATCCGCAACAGCGTTAACAGTAATTTTTGCGGTGGAGTCCCAGGGAAAACTGATAGCAACTGGGGCATTGTTGACTAGCGACAAAGAATGCATCATGTCTTTGGTGTTCCAAATTTTTTTCTGCGGCTTTAATTCCACGGGTTTCACAACAGGAACAGTTGGTATTGGAGTAATTACAGGAGCAGTTTTTGTTGTCGGAGTAATCGCAGGAGAAGTTGTTGCCGGAACATTCTTAGCTTCAACTTCTTTGGTGACAGATGGTGCTATGTGTTGCGATACTTCCTGACGTAGTGAGGCTGCATCATCAGACGGCTTTGGACGTACAACTCGAGCTTGTCTGGCTGCTGCTAATGCTGATTCTCGTTTGGCATCCAACTGTGTTACAACTTTCGGCTGATGACTGGATGCAGGCATGTTTTCCTTGTTTCGCTCCTTTAGTGGACCCTGATAGTCTACCTCGTCTGCGCGACTATCTATTTCATCCAAGTTGTTCTTCCCCTAAAAGAACAGAGAATTTTGTTTGCCTCAAAGCATCCAGTAGTCAATTAAATCATGATATCAGATAACGTAAGGACAACTTACGGTCTCCTCTACATTCATCCTGTGGGCTTCGTCCGATGAACCC
Organism: Disparrhopalites patrizii; assembly: GCA_034698585.1. NCBI lineage: Eukaryota > Metazoa > Arthropoda > Collembola > Symphypleona > Sminthuridae > Disparrhopalites > Disparrhopalites patrizii. The sequence continues at coordinate 10,588 of JAQGBT010000851.1, read as the reverse complement.
CTTCCACCTCCAAAAGCTCGGCTGACATTAACCACAGTTCGCGACCCCGTGTTACCGTAGCCACCAGTGCGACCTCCACGAGATGCTGTGGATCCTCTTAGTTCAATCCGTGAAACGGAGTCACGCTCGATTCTCTTCAAATCAAATTCACGTTCAGCTCCCGGTCTAATTCCTGCGAAAGTCCTCAGATTAATTAATCATGTCACTCCACACCGGGGAATTCGTTCACGTCATTTACCATTAACTTCTCGGTAGCACGGCGTTAGTGTCTTCACAGTATTGTGAACTCCATCCAATCCTTGCAAAGCTTGTCTTGGCACTTCTCCATCACTCGTAGGGCAGGCAGTAATCTGCTTGAGGTAGGGGTGTTGTCCTGGTCTGCAATTAAAACAAAATAATAACTATGATTTCAAGATTCTTCTGATCAGGTTATACATATATAACCAAATATTATAATTTCATTTGCTTACGGCAACGCCCTGAGCTTGTTCGACGCAATGGATAAGCAGCGGGGCGTGCAGATGATAATCTTCGGATCCCAACGATGCTGGAATCCGAAGTGATGAGTACATACCGTACATTCCAAACTCCGAAATTCTTTCAATATTTCCTGTGCCTGTATGAACAAACAAACACATACGAAAATGAGCACGTGGCGGATGTTTGTTCATCTACATTTTTTCTAGCACAGTAGCGTAGCGTAATGCATAGCTAAATCTATGGTCTAACCGAGGTGGAAGCTTCGACATCCACAGGATTCAGAGCGTCGTAATCATCCCGGGTGATGTTTAAGTAATTCTCCACTGCTGCTGATTCCACCATTTTCTTGGATCCTCTGTAAAATTCAAGTTCATTACATGAATAATGAGTAATATATGTACATATTATAATTATTAGGAACATACACGTCCCTGTATATTCGCTAATATTTGGTGATATATGAAATATCATCTACATATGAAAAATCTTCGACATACCGTACAGCAATGCAGTTATTTGGTTGACGAAAAAACCTTTCACTGATTTCTGTTTAATGAAGGACATATGAATAAGCATGCATGTTTACTGTGTTTATTCAATCAGTAAATCTTGCAATTCACAAACAAATTAGAAGTTTTCCAGTCATGTATGACGAAGAAGTTCCTTACAAGCGCTAGACAACTGTTTTATTTTCTGTGATATCGTCAACTAGTATGCAAAAGATAGTGTACAATTTGAACAAGTCTGTAAAGAACATTAGCATATTTGTGATCTTCTCGCATTTTTCTCTAAAGATTACTGTCGTTCCCTATTCTGTTCTTTCTAATGTTGCCTTGCATGGTCAACTCCATGTTGCGAACACAAGAACGTCGAGGTATCGTGCAAATTACCATACACGCCGCGTGGGTTCCAAACTTTCCGATAACAGTATCCTTCAAAATGGCAAATTACCCATCAAAGAAAATATTTTCAAGCTAATCCTTTTCTATCAGAGTTCATAAATTCTAACCCTATAACTCTTCGCCGAACCATGCTGACCCAGTGACCCATGAACGAGCATGAAACTCAATAAAGTCAATAATAATAAACAATCCTTTCCGGCGACTTAGATATACGTGCATATGGTATGCTATTTTACACATACGGCACTATTATTATTCAGAACCGAAATATATATAATTCTAACTTGGACTCAAACGTTTCGTCATGAACTGCCTGATGAAATGCCGATTCATTTCTGATTTACCTCACTTTGCCGCAGAACTTAACTACAGAAAAACAACATGGAGTGATCCAACCTGACCACTAAGAAACCCATCTCTTACGCTCAGATTATAAATAAAATTAGAACATACTAAACCGATATTTTTTTTAATTGAAATATACAAATACATTAATAGCTTACCTTTGATCACGAACGTCTTCACAAATATAAATCACACCTTCCAAACTTTTCCCCTCACCTCTCCACGTCTCCACTTCACCGGGTGTCGTCGTCAATTTCTTACAAAAAACGATCTACCAAAATCAACAAAATAAACACTGAACAGCATATTCCAGGTCACATTCCATACCTCGGAACACCCAGATTCCCGGTCACCCCAAAAAATATCAGAAAGTCTTACGAAGTCTATTTGTCGTGAATTACGTGGAAACAATAATTAAATCCCGATTTTAAAAAAATTGTAAAAATTTCGAAAATAACTTACCAAAAACTTAAATGCACCGAACTGACCCAAGCCAATAATGAAATATGATTTTACTGACCAAAAAAATCATAAAAGCCCAAAATTACAGCTATAACGACCGACGATTGCAGGCTCAATGTTTGCCGACGCGAAAAAATGCCAGAATTGACGACTCATCATCAGCATCCTCCAATCGGCCCCTTTTACAATTTTCCGTCCCTTAAAAAAAAAAAAGGTTTTCCTGCATATTTTTTTGCATGCCGCATCAAAAGTCTTGTTGAAAAAAAAAAAATTAAAAGCCATCCACAAAGCTCTCCCCCCTCAAAAATATCATCATTTGAAAGAGAAAGAAAAAATACACGTTTTTTAAATATGAATACTAAATGGACTGTTCTGGAAAAAGGGGCTGGTTGGAAAATTTACAAGACGTTCCGGATTGGCCAAAGTCCTTTGAACAAAGGGAAGGAGAAAGGACGCCAAAAATGTGCTTTTTGGGTCAACAAATTATTTACATTTTTTACCAAGATCCTCGCCACATTTGACGAAAATTAAGACTATTTGCATGTTCACATTTGTATTTCAGTTTTTAAATATTTTAATTAGAAGGCTATATAAATTGGATTTTATCCTCTGAGAGTCTATATGCATATATGTACAATGTACATATATTACATATGTATACAAGTACATACAGGTCACTTTGCAGAAAAAATAGTTTTCCGTATCTATAATTTGATTACGGGTCGATTAAGACTATCTTCGTCTGGGTCCCATCAAAATCACTTAAATTATTATTAAGCAAGGCTAGGCTTCACATAGCTTCACAGATTGGCAATTAGAAAAACATTCTTGAATCAGAATTTTATTGTGAAGTAAAACTGCCAGTATTTCAATCCAACAAATATTATATCCTTATTTAGTTGGACTAATTTCGAGAAAAATGAGACACCTCAAGGATTTAATTGCAAATCCAGATCAATTTTATTTATTTTGTTCTCTTGGCTATTTCGGAATATCAATGCCCTAATCAAATGCTCAAAATTCTCCAGTCTACCCCAATTTTTGGAATTTTACTACGCTCCGACTTTCTAGGTTAAAATGTTCAATGTTCGTAATAAATCCATGTATAAAACTGATCATACTCATGACGTCATGACGTCGTAAAATGGCGAAGAAGATACTTTTCATTGAATCAGGGTGGAGTTTCTTCTTGTTCTGCAATAAAAAAAAAGGATTGTTTGCCTAGTTTTTACGAAATTATAGTAGGTATAATAGTTGAAATTGTGGACTTACAATGAGATATTCTACAATGTCAATTTTAATGAGTTTTTTCATTGGTTTACCGTTTACCCAGTTTACCCTGAACGGCGAAAATAATTGTAAATGTGATTTTAAGGCAGAAATTTAATTATGTATGTGATGTAATGTTACTTTAGCCGTATTTAATTTCATGCAATTTAATGTGACGAATTTAACCATATAATTTCATGCAATTTAATGCGGCAAATTTAGCCGAATAATTTCATGCAATTTAATGTGACAAATTTAACAGTATAATTTCATGCAATTTAATGTGGCAAATTTAACCGTATAATTGCATGTAATTTAATGTTAAAAAAATTCTTTCTGTGTTGCTCAATCTGCTTTATTCGAATGGTAATTGTCATTAGAGTGTCTTTTACAGCCTATCTACGAACCAGTGCAATAATGGGTGGGGGCAGCGAGCTATGGAGGAATTTTCGTCACATTTATCCCTGATGAACCGGAGTATTTCCTATAACATCACTGATGACATTGAGTAGGTAGATAAATTTCAAATGAATTAATTTAAAAAACATACAAGCATACGTGCAATAAATAATGGTTGGTTACAGTAACTACTTTCTGTTATAAAACTATTAGCTGATGGGTGTGCTGTTTCTGCTATATTAAATCTTTGGGGGAGGAGGGAGGGATGTGACAGCGTAGGTAGATGATTTATTGGCCACCACTTTGGAAGTTAACACTCTGTCCACCGAATCCAGGTAAACCGAATCCACCATTGTTGCCACCACCATTGTTGCCACTTCCACTGTTATTATCAGAGGAACCAGTATTGTTGGCGGGGGCGTCGGTAGTGGTTGTTGTAGTTGTAGTTGTAGTTGTAGCTGTAGTTGTGGTAGTGGGAACCGTGGTTGTGCTTGTGGTGGCATCAGTGGAATTTCCACCAGCAGAATTTCCATTGTTATTGGATCCTTGTTCGCTATTTGCGCCATTGCCACCGCCGAAGTTGGATCCACCGAAAGAAGTATCGCCGCCACTGAAGCTGAGGTCACCTCCTCCAAGACCGCCATTTCCAAGACCGCCATTGTTTCCGAAACCACCTCCATTGTTGGAATTACTGGAGCTACCAGTGGTTGTTGTTGCCCTGGTGGTGGTTGATCTTGGGGTGGTTGTGGTGGTGGTCGTGGTCGTTGTGGTGGTCGTTGGGGTGGTAGTGGGCGCTGTAGTCGTGGTCGAGGTACCGTTGGAGTTACCGGAGTCACCGGAGTTACCGGAATTGCCGGATCCATTGTTGCCAAAGCCTCCGTTTGGCATTCCACCGCCTCCGCCTCCGTTGGGCATTCCACCGTTTGGCATAGTCAAGTTTACTGAAAAAAAAGGAAAACTAATTCACAAAATGACTTTTGGAATCTATTAAAAAACAATTGGGTACCCCATACTACGTATTTATATATACTCTTTCAGTTAACGATTTTTAATTATTTAAAGGCTTCAAATCAAATAAGTTTTGATTTGCAAAATAAAAAAAAGACTCATCATACCGCTCTGCCGGAGATATCCAGCTTGGGCCACACCCAAGACTGCGACGAAGGTAAAAGCGACGAGGAATTTCATGTTGACGGGGATTATATGAATTTTCGGCAACCAAGAAGAATTCTTATGAGGCTACTTCGAAAATTGGTTTCGGTATGATGAAATACTGGTGAATGTCCCCAGCTTTTATACTTATTCGTCCGGACTTTGCTAGTAGGGGGAAAATGAATAATGATCATATTATGAATTTGAAGGACATATTTTACGTCTGACGGAAGCGTCAGTGTCAGTAGCAAGGTTCTGTTGATCAACCTTCAGTAAAGAGAAAATGGGGAAATGTGTGGAAAACACATAGCAGTTCCATTGTTTTTTAAAAGTCCTGGAATGATGACGGGGAAAGTAATGACAGGACTTATTCGAATAAATTGTTTTGAGCCATGCAAAAATATTAAACAACGTTCCCATTGTCTTTGGGATCTTTGTGGTTCACAAATACAAATTAGTTAAATTTGACAACCCAGGCGTAGTTTAGCAAATTGACAGGTGTGTTCTATCGTTCTACGTACGACGTTAGGCTATAGTTTTGTTCTTTATGAACATTTTGAGACATTATTTGCTGTCAATGAAAACTTCTGATCTGAGACATTCCCGGAGCCGAAATACGTAATAGTATTTAAGTATAATGCGCAATTAATTTAGTGCTGGTAAACACGTTACGTAGAAGATTGAATAACTGCCGTGATGGATGGTCGGTTGGACAATACTAATCATAATTATTCATTGTGCTGACGTATCTTGAATTAAATGTGGTGTTTACGAAATTACGAGCGTCATATCTAAAAAAGCGTGCACGCGCATAACAATAAATTTTGCTACCACCAGAAGTTCATTGTTTGCTCATTTTAACATTGAAAATAAGTTCAAACTAACGAGCTATCTAAAATATAGTTATGATGAAGCGGACCTGCGTATGGGGATGAACGCGGTATCGTTCTCAAGAATATTATTGACGGAAGTTTAAAGTTCAACGGGTGCGTGATTGGTCGTTAGCCTTTACCAAGCTGGAAACGATCTACTCAAATTCATTCATTAATTAATTTCAGAAATAATTTGACTTAAAGCATTGCTGAATGGCTAAATTGCTTTTGATGGAAGGCACTTTCATCATTATTATTCGAATGTTCTGGCTGCGGATTCTACTTTAAGGGCAAGGATGGAACTATGTAATAAAACACCATTAATTCGTGAGAAATCAATTCATTAACTGGCAAGCATATACCTAGTATCCGAGCATCGGGAAAAGTCTCAGCGAATGCCGAGAAATATGAAATAGACATTTAGACGCACCAAGTAACTATTTCTGCCTGGAGTCTCGTGTCTCCCCCCCCCCCGGAAGAAAAGGAGTCTCCGTCTTCAGTCCTCAAGATTTTTACAAAAATAATTATTTAAACAAAAATTGTTAAGCCTAAATCTGGAAAAAAATGCATAATAAAGCATGCCCGTTTTTTCATTTTCAACGATTACAGTACGGTTACATTCCGAAACCTGTAGGTACTTATGTAGGAACAGTTTTATTAAACAAATGAAAACTTTGGGTGTCTATAAATACATACATAATATATGCATGTATGTATAGCTACATGGTTATAAATAGACATACACCTATGGTTAAATGATTTCGGAAGAAATATAAAATGTCGCATTTTCCCCAAGTGATTATCTAGTGCATGTGTGTATATACTTAGTAATTAAGTATGTATTTTGTATGCATGAGCACAGCTCGTATATGTACGATGTATATTTTTGTTAGTGTTCATTACGCAAAGCCTTCGGCTTTCATTTTTGTAAAATAGTACCGTCTCTCATACCCGTATGTAATTCGAAAATAAAAACATCCTAAAATACAATTCTCGACTCTGTGACAATAGCGTAAAGAGCTTATTACGACGTTATATGTATATCGTATTTTCACTACCGATGTGCCGATGCGAGTATATAGTATTGCAACCGACTGGGGATAATCTGAGGGCATTCCAGCATTTTCCTAGAGAGCTTACAGCAGAGAACACTGTAATTTGTAATTTCAAATAATTGATTGCATGCAATAGATAATTTATAAACGCGATATACACAGGTTAAAACAGAATTTTGTTTATTGAGAGATTGAGACAGTGTTGACAAATGAATTAAATAAACGTATAAACAATAGCTTCACGGATCCAATAAAGTTATAATGCTCCTAAAAGCATAAGGCCGGGCCAACACAAAATCATCGGTGAAAGAATTTTGTACGGAGGCAAAAACAATATTTGATTTTAATTTTTTTCACAATATTAACTTAAAAATTACCCAATCGAATTACAAGTGAAATGTCAAACCGTTAGTTGATACGAACGATTACATTCACACTCCATCAAATGTGTCATGACTATTATTAATAGTAAAACCAATGACCATCTTTTCTGCTTGTCCATTGACCCGGTAAAAGTGGTACAATTACATATACTTGTAAAGGTGTTTTCACATAGAAATCTACGTGTCAGTGATAATGACCTGGAACCCTCTCGGGGTCGTGGTCGTGGTCGTCGGAGCTTGGGTTCTAGCCGTTGTCGTTCTTCGCGTTGTGGAGGCTGTGGTTCTCGGAGTTCGAGATGATGTGCTTGCGCGAGTGGAAGTGGATCCCGATGCAGGTTGATTAGGGCCTTGAGTAGTTTGCAATCCAAAGTTGTTACCACCTCCATTGCCAAAACCGCCATTTCCTCCATTACCCCCGTTGCCATTGGATCCATTACCCGAGTTGATGTTTCCTCCATTACCCGAGCTGCCGTTTCCTCCGTTGTAATTGATATTGAAAGTCCAACCACCTGGGCCGTTGGTAACTCCGGTGGAAGCTCCAACGGTAGTGGGCGCCTGGGTCGGTGGTTGAGTTGCAGGTTCAGCGGCAAGTGTAGTTTCTTCAGTTGTGGCCTCTTCTGTTGTAGCTTCTTCAGTTGTGGCCTCTTCTGTCGTAGCTTCTTCAGTTGTGGCCTCTTCTGTTGTAGCTTCTTCCGTTGTGGCCTCTTCTGTGGTGGCCTCTTCTGTCGTCGGTTCTTCCGTCGTCGGTTCTTCTGTCGTGGCCTCTTCTGTGGTTGGTTCCGTGGTAGTTGTGGTCGTTGTTGTGGTCGTGGTCGTTGGAGTCGTTCTCGTGGTCGTAGGTCGAGTTCTTCTGGTCGTAGTTGTGGTGGTCGTGGTTGGAGTGGTGGTAGTAGTGGTAGGAACCGTTGTCGTAGTTGTAGGTCGGCCAGTACCGGCAGTTGTAGTACTGTTTCCTGACCCATCTAGTATAAAAATGAGCAAAAAATTGCGGGTCCATTGTAGGGACCTCCTAGAAAAATTTACAAATAAAATAAGGACAAGAATACAAGGACGTATGCATACTTCTTGTGCAGACTTTGATCATAAATCCCCTGCAACGACAAGTATATGTCTCTCCATTGCGTTCCTCCTCCCAAGTTCCAGGCTTGGGAATGAAATAACCGAACGGGCCGTCTCCAGCGCAGTCCGTCCAGGGCATCTGGAATACTGGAGGTTAATTGCAAACAGAGATTGTGTGAATACTTCATTGATTGATAATTTGATCTTCCAAACATTTTGTTGCATTACCAAGATTGTTTTCTAGATATAGTTTTTATCTGCAGATAGATATAACATTCTTAGGCGACATTTGCAATAATGTATCTATTTGTCAGATTATATTCTGCTCATACCAGTTTCAGATCCAGGTTCGCCTTGTTTAGTTTCCTGAGCAATAGCCAGATGGAGTGACAAGCACCCCAAGAAACAAAGACCTGTCAAGAGTTTGGCGTACATTTTCTTCAGAAACCGAACAATACAGGCTACTTGCGAAAACAGTTTTTATGCACAACTAATTCACCTTGGCGTTTCCTCATAGTCCTTTTATACGTTTTTGGATTCGCAGAAAAAATCCTTGGGTATGATAATGACCGAAGCAAAGTCAGTGGAAAATTAATGATCCTTTCAATGGCAAACTGTGCTTGCATCAGAGTGGTTAAACATGGGGTCTGGAGTGATTATCAAACCCTATAAAAATTCAGCCATGTGCACTTAATTATGCCCCCAATGTGTGCACATGAGAATGTGCGGCATATGACGGTGTTAGTAATTACAATAAAAGAATACCTGCAGTAAATACAAACGATTTTTAATATCCACGAGGACAAATTATGAGTTTTGGAGCCATTTGCTTGTCATTCTTACAATTAGAGAAGCGTGTAACCTTGGCCTGTCATGTTAAGGCACCTACGAAGTACAATATTTGAAATCGGAAAGCCGAACAAATTATTCTGACATATTGATTACCAATACCTTTGTAATAAGCAGCTAGCAAAATTGACATGGTTTTACCTTGGTTTACGCATATTTTTACCTGTATCCCTATATACAGGGTAACAACTAATTTGCACCTCCTCTATACATATGTTCTCACGACGTCACGACTGCGGAAAACGGAAAAAAATGTATGTTTTATGTAGAATTTTAACGTGAAACGAGAATTGCTTTTTTTTATCCCCATCCGACCATTATTTATCAAGTTTACTGCCGTTGAAAAAAATGTTCAAAAATACATATCAATTTTGCATTTTGCATGGACATCGACTATTTTATGTCACTTCCGGGGACACAAATATTTCTGCACGACAAAAACCGCATGTTTTCTACGCATAATTTTATTGCAGATCTAGCCAAAAATGTCCCATTGAAAGTGAACTATAGAATTAGCCTACTAACTTGCTTCCTGCGACAAATTTAATCACGTCAAAGCATTTCTTGGTGGTTCTGGTTGTTATAATTATAAAATAAATCAAGTAAAATTTTATTGACAGTAGGCATATAACTGATCTTATAGGCATACTTACTAATGTTTGTAAGAATTATACCGTGATTTTCAAATTACTTAATCGTTTCAAATGACCAACCATAATGCCTCCAAAAAATTTGCTAACAGAATATCACTAACAGAACAAATTTTGTTTCACATTTTCATGTTATTCTCATCAATAATACAAAACCTTTTGATTTTCCCAGCTAGTCGTAGAAATGTGAGCATGACCATAAATTTATTAGGACTTCAGTAAGCTTCTTAGGTGTAAAGCCTTTACTCCTTCTCTTTAGGATCCGGAGTACTACCCATATGGGTGGTAGAGCTATTAACCATGAGTGTTGTACGGCCAGTTGTTTCAGTATATTCGGAGGTTGTAGTATCTTCGGGGGTTGTAGTATCTTCGGGGGTTGTAGTATCTTCGGGGGTTGCATTATCTTCGGTGGTTGTAGTATCTTCGGAGGTTGTAGTATCTTCGGGGGTTGCATTATCTTCGGTGGTTGTAGTATCTTCGGTGGTTGTAGTATCTTCGGGGGTTGCATTATCTTCGGTGGTTGTAGTATATTCGGAGGTTGTAGTATCTTTGGGGGTTGCATTATCTTCGGTGGTTGTAGTATCTTCGGAGGTTGTAGTATCTTCGGGAGTTGCATTATCTTCGGTGGTTGTAGTATCTTCGGTGGTTGTAGTATCTTCGGTGGTTGTAGTATCTTCGGTGGTTGTAGTATCTTCGGTGGTTGTAGTATCT